>CM060312.1:2636892-2646892 GCA_030674185.1 Monoplex corrugatus | reverse complement strand
CATGTGTAGTGTGTAGTACATCCATCACAACAGGCCATGTGTAGTGTCTAGTACATCAATCACAACAGGCCATGTGTAGTGTGTAGTACATCAATCACAACAGGCCATGTGTAGTGTGTAGTACATCCATCACAACAGGCCATGTGTAGTGTCTAGTACATCAATCACAACAGGCCATGTGTAGTGTGTAGTACATCAATCACAAAGGCCATGTGTAGTGTGTAGTACATCAATCACAATAGGCCATGTGTAGTGTCTAGTACATCAATCACAACAGGCCATGTGTAGTGTGTAGTACATCAATCACAACAGGCCATGTGTAGTGTGTAGTACATCAATCACAACAGGCCATGTGTAGCGTCTAGTACATCAATCACAACAGGCCATGTGTAGTGTGTAGTACATCAATCACAATAGGCCATGTGTAGTGTGTAGTACATCAATCACAACAGGCCATGTGTAGTGTCTAGTACATCAATCACAATAGGCCATGTGTAGTGTGTAGTACATCGATCACAATAGGCCATGTGTAGTGTGTAGTACATTCATCACAATGGGCCATGTGTAGTGTCTAGTACATACATCACAACAGGCCATGTGTAGTGTCTAGTACATCAATCACAAAGGGCCTTGTGTAGTGTCTAGTACATCAATCACAACAGGCCATGTGTAGTGTCTAGTACATCAATCAGAATGGGCCATGTGTAGTGTCTAGTACATCCATCACAACAGGCCATATGTAGTGTCTAGTACATCCATCACAATAGGCCATGTGTAGTGTTTAGTACATCCATCACAGCAGGCCATGTGTAGTGTCTAGTACATCCATCACAATAGGCCATGTGTAGTGTCTAGTACATCCATCACAACAGGCCATGTGTAGTGTCTAGTACATCCATCACAACAGGCCATATGTAGTGTCTAGTACATCCATCACAACAGGCCATGTGTAGTGTGTAGTACATCAATCAGAATGGGCCATGCGTAGTGTCTAGTACATCCATCACAACAGTTCATGTTTAGTGTCTAGTACATCAATCAGACCAGGCCATGTGTAGTGTCTAGTGCATCAATCACAACAGGCCATGTATAGTGTCTAGTACATCAATCACAACAGGCCATGTGTAGTGTGTAGTACATCAATCAGAACAGGCCATATGTAGTGTCTAGTACATCCATCACAACAGGCCATGTGTAGTGTCTAGTACATCCATCACAATAGGTCATGTGTAGTGTCTAGTACATCAATCACAACAGGCCATGTGTAGTGTCTAGTACATCAATCACAACAGGCCATGTGTAGTGTCTAGTACATACATCACAATAGGCCATGTGTAGTGTGTAGTACATCAATCACAATAGGCCATGTGTAGTGTGTAGTCCATCAATCACAATAGGCCATGTGTAGTGTCTGGTACATCAATCACAACAGGCCATGTGTAGTGTGTAGTACATCCATCACAATAGGCCATGTGTAGTGTCTAGTACATCAATCACAACAGGTCATGTGTAGTGTCTAGTACATCAATCACAATAGGCCATGTGTAGTGTGTAGTACATCAATCACAACAGGCCATGTGTAGTGTCTAGTACATCAATCACAACAGGCCATGTGTAGTGTGTAGTACATCAATCACAACAGGCCATGTGTAGTGACTAGTACATCAATCACAACAGGCCATGTGTAGTGACTAGTACATCAATCACAACAGGCCATGTGTAGTGTCTAGTACATCAATCACAACAGG
Organism: Monoplex corrugatus; assembly: GCA_030674185.1. Lineage (NCBI taxonomy): Eukaryota > Metazoa > Mollusca > Gastropoda > Littorinimorpha > Ranellidae > Monoplex > Monoplex corrugatus. Next base: position 2,645,144 of record CM060312.1, on the reverse strand, counting down.
CCATGTGTAGTGACTAGTATATAAATCAGAACAGGCCATGTGTAGCGTCTAGTACATCAATCACAACAGGCCATGTGTAGTGACTAGTACATCAATCACAACAGGCCATGTGTAGTGTCTAGTACATCCATCACAACAGGCCATGTGTAGTGTCTAGTACATCCATCAGAACAGGCCATGTGTAGTGTCTAGTACATCAGTCACAACAGGCCATGTGTAGCGTCTAGTACATCAATCACAACAGGCCATGTGTAGTGTCTAGTGCATCAATCACAACAGGCCATGTGTAGCGTCTAGTATATGAATCAGAACAGGCCACCAAACATTTGTACTGATCGTGTTCTGTTTGTAGGTCTACATACGCTAAAGTGTAGCCACTGCCAGTTGACTGCAATACCTAGACAACACAACAATGCTCTCGACACGAAATCACGTCAAGAAATCCTTTCGTGGGGCTACTGTTTAAAACATAAAAAACAAACAACCACCCCCACCCCCCATCCCCCCAAAAAAACAAAACAAAACAAAACAAAAAACCAACACAATAACAACAACAACAACGACCAAAAAGAAAAACAACCAACAACAACAACCAAACAACCAAACAACGTTTAAAGCTTTTCGAGATTTGTTAGGGTTCAAATCTACCATATGTTGTGTTCCTGTTCTCGGAGGGAGAAATGAACACCGAGCTTGAAAATAGATTTTCTTCACTAAAACTGTTGGTGTCCGTGGCTTGACTGACTGACCACACGCCTACAGCACCTTGGGCCATGGACATGTCCATCCATCAATGTGACTGACTGGTCCGTCAATTTCACGCTCAGTCTCTGTGTGTGTGTGTGTGTGTGTGTGTGTGTGTGTGTGTGTGTGTGTGTGTGTGTGTGTGTGTGTGTGTGTGTGTGTGTGTGTGTGTGTGTTTTGTGTGTGTGTGTGTGTTTGTGTGTTTTAACTGGAAGATTGATTTGTACGTATGTGTGTACGTTTGTGTGTGTGTGTGTGTATGTGTGTGCGTGTGTGTGTGTGTGTGTGTGTGTGTGTGTGTGTGTGTGTGTGTGTGTGTGTGTGTGTGTGTGTGTGTGTGTGAGTGTATGTGTGAGTGTGTATGTGTGTGTGTGTGTGTATGTGTGAGTGTGTATATGTGTGTGTGTATGTGTATGTGTGTGTGTGTGTATGCGTACAAGTATGTGAGTGCATGCATACTTGGCTCCTCTATGCACTATGGATTTGTACGTATGTGTGTATGTTTGCGTGTTTGTGTGAATGTGTCTATATTAGTGTCTGTGCGTGCGTGCAAGTATGTGAGTGCATGCATACCTGTTGCCCCTGTATACGTGTGTACGTGTGTGTATGTTTCCTGGACAGTTTCTCATTAAGGTGACCAGCCAGGTGTCTGGTGTGCCTTCACTAGGAACAACCCACGACAATACGATGACGATGACGATTACCACCACCACCACCATACACACCACACCACCACCCACACCACCCACCAACCACCACCCATCCACAACCCACCACCACCATCACCACCCACCAACCACCATCCATACCACCACACCACCACCATCCACACCACCCAACACCATAACATCACACACCAACCACCACACACCACACACCACCATATCACCACAACCACCATACCACCATCTACCATTCACCACCACCACACCACCAATATCAACAACCCATGACAGAATATGTACGTAAACCTTGTATATGATGATCAACCTGAACACTCATCCAATCATTGCATCACCATCATCTCTCCCCCTCCTCTCTCCTCCCTCTCCTCCCCTCCTCTCTCTCCTCCCTCCCTCTCTCCCCTCTCTCTCCCTCCCTCTCACCCTCTTCTCTCCCTCTCTCTCCCTTCTCTCATTTTTCCTCTCTCCCTCTCACCTGTCTTTCTCTCCCTCTCTCCTTCTCTCTCCCTCTCTCTCTCTCCCTCTCTCTCCTCTCCTTCTCCTCCCTCTCTCCCCCTCTCTTCTCTCTCCCTCTCTCCTCTCTCTCCTCTCTCTCTCCCTCTCTCTCCTCTCTATCTCCCTCTCTCCCCCCTCTCTCTCCCCTCTCTCTCTCCGACTCTCTCTCCCTCTCTCTCTTCTCCCTCTCTCTCTCTTTCTCTCTCTCTCTCTCACTCTCTCTCTCTCTCCCCTTCTCTCTCTCTCACTTTCTCTCTCTCACTCTCAGTCTTTCTTTGTCTGTCTGTATCTCTGTCTCTGTCCCTCACCCGTCTCTCTCTCTCAGCAAGAAAGCAAAGCAAAAGCAAGTTTGAAAACCTCGTATGACTTTTAGCTGTTGATTTGTAGCGTTGGAAAACAAAGTATCAATATATTATGCGTTGTCATGGTCATTAAAACTCCCTCTGCCTGTCAACATCATTTTGAATTACTGGTCGGGGAGATAACTCATTGTGTGGTGAACTGGACTTCCTACATCTGCACCACGGTCTGCAGTATCGTCTGATTTTGACATCCATTGGCATCCATTGGGCTTGATTGAATCTGGGACTTCGATGTATCGATGATGGGGGTTACGACACACACACACACACACACAGAGGATGATGTCTGTTGTCCTCCGTTTCCCATTGACGATACAGTGGATTCCGGGTCACAGCAACATCCCCGGAATGATCTGGCTGATGAAGCCGCAAAACAGGCAACGACCACTCCGGGCCCAGGGCACCCATCTCGTATAGCAGCGCTTGCACCCAAATAAAAAGAATCACAAAAGACCCCCCGATCAAGCATGAGAGAACAAAGGAGGTGTACGGGGCGTACTCCATGCATAGAGTATTGGGGACATCACCTTCGCTGAGGGCCTATAAAAATAGAATTGACCAAACAACGGATTCAGCGTGTCCCATGTGCAAAGAGGAGGACCAAGACCTGGCACACTGGCTCCAGAGATGTCCGGCCACCGAGCACAGGCGGTGGCAACTGTTCGGGGAGGACAGCAGGAGACTGGACTGCCTCACACGTTACCCAAAGAAGGCGGTGACCCTGGCGAGGACAACGCTCCTCGGGGTTGCGGATTCCGGTGTGACGAGAACCGCAAGCGCAACCAACACGCAAGCACCGAAGTCGTCACATCCACAATGAACCGATCGTCTCCCCCCCCCCCCCACACACACACATACACCACATCAACACACTCTAATCAACCCATTGATGGCCACACACATCAACACACACACACACACCACATCAACACACTCTAATCAACACATTGATGGCCACACACATCACCACACACCACACACACAACACACCACACACACCATCACACACACTCTAATCAACACATTATGCCACACACATCACACACACACACACACACACACACTCACACACTCTAAACCACACACACACACCACTCAGCACACACACACACACCCACCACACACACACACACACACACACCACATCAATCACACACCAACCACACACATCAACACACACACACACACAACCACATCAACCCAACACACACCACAAAACACACACACACACACCACACACACACCAACACACACACACACAACACTAACACACCACACACCACACACAACACACACACACACCACATCAACACATCACACACAACACACACACAACACCACATCAACACACACAACACACAACCACATCAACACACACACACACCACATCACACACACACACACACCACATCAACACAACACACACACCACATCACACCACACACACACACCACATCAACAACACAACACACACCACACCACATCAACACACACACACACACCACATCAACACACACACCACACACACACATCAACACACACACACACACACATCAACACACACACACACCACATCAACACACACACACACCACACAACACACACACACACCACATCAACACACACACACACCACATCAACACACACACACACACACACACACACCAATCCACACACACACACCACATCAACACCACACACACACACACACAACCACACCACACACCACACAACACACACACACACCACATCAAACACACACACACCACATCACAACACACACACACATCAACACACACACACACCACATCAACCACAACACACACACATCAACACACACACCAACACACATCAACCCACACACACACCACATCACACACTCACAACACACATCAACACACTCCAATCAACACATGATGGCCACACACTTCAACACACACACACACACACACACCACATCAACACACTCTTTTCAACACATTGATGGCCACACACATCAACACACACACACACACACACACACACACACACACACACACACACACACACACACACACACACACACACACACCACATCAACACACTCCAATCAACACATTGATGGCCACACACTTCAACACACACACACACACACACACCACATCAACACACTCTTATCAACACATTGATGGCCACACACATCAACACACACACACACACACACACACACACACACACACACACACACACACACCACACACACACACACACACACACACACACCACATCAACACACTCTTACCAACACATTGATGGCCACACACACACACACACCACATCAACACACTCTTACCAACACATTGATGGCCACACACATCAACACACACACACACACACACACACCACATCAACACACTCTTATCAACACATTGATGGCCACACACATCACACACACACACACACACACACACACACACACACACACACACACACACACACACACACACACACACACACACCACATCAACACACTCTTACCAACACATTGATGGCCACCACACACACACACCCACACACACAACACACACACACACACACACACACACACACACACACACACACACACACACACACACACACACACACACACACACACACACACACACACACACACACACACACCACGTGCTGCCTGACTGTGATACTGACTGATGTGAGACAGGACAAGAGTGAGGGTAGAGTATGTGTGTGTATGTGTGTGTGTGGGGGGGGGAGGGTTATTGTTGCCATCCAGGTGGACATAACAAGAGCAGTTAGCACAGGACAGAGTGACCGGTGGACCAGGTAGCAGGAACTGACAGCTAATTATCACACTGCTGTCACTGGCTTCGCTGGTCAGCTTCCGCCATCACGGCCCTCTGTCTAGCCATGTGTCATTATCACCTTCATCCTGCTCCCCTGCCAATCATCCCCATTGATCCCACTCTACTTCACTTAACCCTTCATGTGTCATTATCACACTCCTCCCTGGTTCAGTTAACCCTTGATGTGTCATTATCACACTCCTCCCTACCTCACTTAACCCTTGATGTGTCATTATCACACTCCTCCCTACCTCACTTAACCCTTGATGTGTCATTATCACACTCCTTCCTGGTTCAGTTAACCCTTGATGTGTCATTATCACACTCCTTCCTGGTTCAGTTAACCCTTGATGTGTCATTATCACACTCCTTCCTGGTTCAGTTAACCCTTGATGTGTCATTATCACACTCCATCTTACTTCACTTAACCCTTGATGTGTTATCACACTCCTCCCTAGTTCAGTTAACCCTTGATGTATCATTATCACACTCCTTCCTGGTTCAGTTAACCCTTGATGTGTCATTATCACACTCCTCCCTACTTCAGTTAACCCTTCATGTGTCATTATCACACTCCCCCTTACTTCAGTTAACCCTTGATGTGTTATTATCACAGTCCTCATTACTTCAGTTAACCCTTGATGTGTCATTATCACACTCCTCCTGGTTCGGTTAACCCTTCATGTGTCATTATCACATTCCTTCCTGGTTCGGTTAACCCTTGATGTGTCATTATCACATTCCTCCCCGGTTCGGTTAACCCTTCATGTGTCATTATCACATTCCTTCCTGGTTCGGTTAACCCTTCATGTGTCATTATCACATTCCTCCCTGGTTCGGTTAACCCTTCATGTGTCATTATCACATTCCTCCCTGGTTCAGTTAACCCTTCATGTGTCATTATCACACTCCTCCCTACTTCAGTTAACCCTTCATGTGTCATTATCACGCTCCTCCCTAGTTCAGTTAATCCTTGATGTGTCATTATCACTCCTCCCTACTTCAGTTAACCCTTCATCTGTCATTATCACACTCCTCCCTACTTCAGTTAACCCTTGATGTGTCATTATCACATCTTGGTCTCCAATCATCCCCATTGATCTCGCATCAATTCAGTTAACTCTTCGCTTCCTCATCCTATTTACCAAATGATAAGATTAACCCCTTTCACTCCCTCACCCTGACCACCAGCTGTTAAAACTTAATACTGCATCTTCCTTACCCTATCCACCAGCTGTAAACATTCAAACCTTTCACTCCCGAACGCTATCCACCAGCTTCAGCTGGGAGTTGATAGGGTGAGAGAGTAAAAGGTGTAGAAGCTATGAGTAGAGAGTGAAAGGGTTAGTGTTTATCTATCATGGCTGGTAATGCAGGAAGCTGGTGGATAGGGTGAGAGAGTAAAAGGTGTAGAAGCTATGAGTAGAGAGTGAAAGGGTTAGTGTTTATCTATCATGGCTGGTAATGCAGGAAGCTGGTGGATAGGGTGAGAGAGTAAAAGATGTAGAAGCTATGAGTAGAGAGTGAAAGGGTTTGTGTTTATCTATCATGGCTGGTAATGCAGGAAGCTGGTGGATAGGGTGAGAGAGTAAAAGGTGTAGAAGCTATGAGTAGAGAGTGAAAGGGTTAGTGTTTATCTATCATGGCTGGTAATGCAGGAAGCTGGTGGATAGGGTGAGAGAGCAAAAGATGTAGAAGCTATGAGTAGAGAGTGAAAGGGTTTGTGTTTTGCTGTCATGGCTGGTAATGCAGGAAGCTGGTGGATAGGGTGAGAGAGTAAAAGGTGTAGAAGCTATGAGTAGAGAGTGAAAGGGTTAGTGTTTATCTATCATGGCTGGTAATGCAGGAAGCTGGTGGACAGGGTGAGACAGCAAAAGATGTAGAAGCTATGAGTAGAGAGTGAAAGGGTTAGTGTTTATCTATCATGGCTAATGCAGGAAGCTGGTGGATAGGGTGAGAGAGTAAAAGGTGTAGAAGCTATGAGTAGAGAGTGAAAGGGTTAGTGTTTATCTATCATGGCTGGTAATGCAGGAAGCTGGTGGATAGGGTGAGAGAGTAAAAGATGTAGAAGCTATGAGTAGAGAGTGAAAGGGTTAGTGTTTATCTATCATGGCTGGTAATGCAGGAAGCTGGTGGATAGGGTGAGAGAGTAAAAGATGTAGAAGCTATGAGTAGAGAGTGAAAGGGTTAGTGTTTATCTATCATGGCTGGTAATGCAGGAAGCTGGTGGATAGGGTGAGGGAGACACAGGGTTAGGTTTGTGTTTTTGCTATCATGGCTGGTAAGACAGGAACTAGAAAAAACAGGAAAACAGAATCAGAACACGTATTGAATACAACCAGACAAGACAGGGGCCAATTGTCGGCCAACTGGCCTGTGTCATGTACATGTAAACGTAAGGTCATCATCATCATCATCATCATCATCAGGTGCCCTGCCGCATGGCGTTGGCGACCATGGACTTCCAACCATCTCTATCTCTCGTTGCCCCCAGCATCTCCCCCACCCTCTTCATCCTCAGCCATTCTGCAAGTCCGTCCAGCATTCTCTCCCTGGGTCTATCCGGTGCTCTCTTTTCCTCCAGCTTTCCCGTTGTGACCAGGTGCTCCAAATCCCCTTCCTCATAAAATGGCCTATAAATGTTGCCTGTCTTTTCCTAATCTTCCTTATCAGTGATCGACTTGTGTCTGCCTCCATCAAGACTGTCTCGTTTGTTTTCTTTGCTGTCCATGGTACTCTCAACATTCTTCTGAGAAACCACATCTCGGCTGCCTCAATCCTGCTCTGGCTTTGTTTGCTGACTGTCCACGCCTCGCATCCGTACAACAGTATTGGTTCTATATAACAATCAAGGACTCTCTTTCTGATGTTAATTGATAGGCATTTGTTGGTAAGAATGCTTGTCATCTTCTTGAATGCTGTTTTGGCTTGGCCGATTCTGCCAGCTATTTCCGATGTGCAGAAGGTCACAAAAGGATAAACACCAAATACAACAAGTAGAAGAAAAACACTCAAAACTTCCCTGCTGCTGGTGAACAGGGTAAGACAGTTTACAGGGTTAGGTTGTTGATGAACAGCACAAACTAGTGGCACTATGAAGTGATGATCCACAAGACACACTTGGT
>CM060312.1:2616892-2631892 GCA_030674185.1 Monoplex corrugatus | reverse complement strand
AGCTGACCACACTTCACTATGTTGTTGTACAGTCTGTGTCTGTTAGGTCAGCTGACCACACTGCACTATGTTGTTGTACAGTCTGTATCTGTTAGGTGAGCTGACCACACTGCACTATGTTGTTGTACAGTCTGTATCTGTTAGGTGAGCTGACCACACTGCACTATGTTGTTGTACAGTCTGTATCTGTTAGGTGAGCTGACCACACTGCACTATGTTGTTGTACAGTCTGTATCTGTTAGGTGAGCTGACCACACTGCACTATGTTGTTGTACAATCTGTATCTGTTAGGTGAGCTGACCACACTCCATGTTGTTGTACAGTCTGTTTCTGTTAGGTGAGCTGTCCAAACTGCACTATGTTGTAGTACAGTCTGTATCTGTTAGGTGAGCTGACCACACTGCACTATGTTGTTGTACAGTCTGTATCTGTTAGGTGAGCTGACCACACTGCACTATGTTGTTGTACAGTCTGTATCTGTTAGGTGAGCCGTCCACATTGCACTATGTTGTTGTACAATCTGTATCTGTTAGGTGAGCTGACCACATTGCACTATGTTGTTGTACAATCTGTATCTGTTAGGTGAGCTGACCACATTGCACTATGTTGTTGTACAATCTGTATCTGTTAGGTCAGCTGACCACACGGCACTATGTTGCTGTACAGTCTGTATCTTTGATGGGCGTACATGCTGGATGTGTCCACGTTTCCATAAGCCAGTCACTGACATGACTAACAGGATGTTTTACATGTATATTCCGCAAATGTGTACACACGTAGAGGTTTTGGGGCACTCCCAGGTCTGCAGACAGGTCGACATGGTGGAACGGAAAAATCTCCATCTTTTGCTTACCAACTATACATAGTTTATGCAGTGATATTATGTGCAATCAAATTATATAGAATTCCTGTAGCAATAATATGCGCCGTATTAAGTCTATGGAGTTTTTGCAGCAGTGATATGCGCATTAAATGTACAAACCGGTTTAATATTGTACACTTTCAAATTATTGACAATCTATGGTTTAAAGACTATGCGCATTGAAATTATAAACAATCTATGGTTTAATGTCAAACACATTCAAACTATAAACAGTTTAAAGTTTAAACATTATGCGCATTCAAATTATAAACAGTTTATGGCTTAAATATTTTGCGCATTCAAATTATAAAGTTTATGCTTTAAATATCATGCACATTCAAAATGTAGGTCTACACAGCTTATGGTTCAAATTTATGCACATTCAAACTACAGTTTATGGTTTTAAACATTAAGGGCATTGAAATTTAAACATTTTATGGTTTAAATATTATGGGCATTCAAATTATAATCAGTTTATGGTGTGAACGTTAAGGGCATTCAAACTATACATAATTTATGGTTTCATACTATGTGCATTCGAACTACAAACAAATAATGCTGTAATAACATGCGTTTTCAAACTGGCATTTTCTGCCTGTCCTTTGGATGAGACCTCTATTTTCAACCCATAACACACACACACACACACACACACACACACACACACACACACACATACAAATGGCCGTAGTGGATGTTGGTGGTGAATGTTGTCCTGTGACAAGCGCTCAGTACGGCCGGAAGGAAATGCGTCACCCAATGGGCGCAGGGGATAGATGGGCTATCGTGTCACTGCTCGTGACGTCAGCACTTAACCGTTACTAAGACTTCGTGGTCGTGTACAGTAATTATTCTGTGTACTGTGTAACTGTGTATAGTCGTGTGTGTGCGTGCGTGCGTGTGTGTGTGCGTGTGTGTGTGTGTGTGTGTGTGTGTGTGTGTGTGTGTGTGCGTGCGTGTGTGTGTGTGTGTGTGTGTGTGTGTGTGGTGTGTGTGTGTGTGTGTGTGTGTGTGTGTGTGTGTGTGTACATACATATAGTCGTTGCTGTTTCTATTACAGACTTAATAGTGGTGTTATGTGTTTATATAGTTGTGTTATGTGTTTATATAGTTGTGTTATGTGTTTATATAGTTGTGTTATGTGATAGTTGTGTTATGTGTTTATATAGTTGTTATATGTTTATATATAGTTGTGTTATGTGTTTATATAGTTGTGTTATGTGTTTATATAGTTGTGTTATGTGTTTATATAGTTGTGTTATGTGTTTATATAGTTGTGTTATGTGTTTATATAGTTGTGTTTATGTGTTTATAATAGTTGTGTTATGTGTTTATATAGTTGTGTTATGTGATAGTTGTGTTATGTGTTTATATAGTTGTTTATATGTTTATATAGTTGTGTTATGTGTTTATATAGTTGTGTTATGTGTTTATATAGTTGTGTTATGTGTTTATATAGTTGTGTTATGTGTTTATATATGGTTGTGTTATGTTTATTAGTTTGTGTTTATGTTTTTTTTATAAGTTTGTTATGTTTTGTTATGTTGTGTTATGTGATATTTTTTTTTTTTTTTTTTTTTTTTTTTTTTTTTTTTTTTTTTTTTTTTTTTTTTTTTTTTTTTTTTTTTTTTTTTTTTTTTTTTTTTTTTTTTTTTTTTTTTTTTTTTTTTTTTTTTTTTTTTTTTTTTTTTTTTTTTTTTTTTTTTTTTTTTTTTTTAGTTTAAAATTATGTGTTAATTATAAGTGTTTATGGTTAAATATTTTTATGTGTTAATTATAAGTTTATGTTTTAAATATATGTTAAAATGTTTATAAAGTTTGTGTTAAATTGTGTTAATTTAATAAGTTTATGTGTTTTAAAATGTAGGTATTGAAAGTTTTAATTTGTTTAATATTATGGTGCATTAAATTATAATAGTTTATGGTTATAGTTAGTGTTAATATAATATTGTATGTGTTTATATATGTGATTGTTATATAAAAATAATGTGTTAATTGGTTTTAATATGTGTTTATGTGTTTTGATAGATTATGTGTTAATACACAACAAACAGCAAAAAATTTATATGTTGCGTAGTGATGTTGGTAGGTGATGTTGTCATGTTATAGTAGTTGATGATGTCATGGTTAATAGTTGGGTTATGTGTCTTGTATAGTTAGTTATAGATTGTGTTGTATATAATTATGTTATGTGTTTTATAGTTGTGTTTGTGTTGTTGTGTGTTGTGTGTGTGTGTATGTGTTTTGTTGTGTTTGTGTTTATATGTTGTGTGTTAGTGTTTTAGTTGTGTTGTGTTTGTTTGTGTGTGTTGTGTGTTATATAGTGTGTGTTTTTTAAGTATTGTGTTATGTGTTTATATAGTTGTGTTATGTGTTTATTAGTTGTGTTATGTGTTTATTAGTTGTGTTATGTATAGTGGTTATGTTTTATATAGTGTTTGTGTAGTTGTGTTATTGTTATATAGTTGTGTTAGTGTTTATAAGTTGTGTTATGTGTTTTGTTGTGTTATGTGTTTATATAGTTGTGTTATGTGTTTATATAGTTGTGTTATGTGTTTATATAGTTGTGTTATGTGTTTATTTTGTAGTTATATGTGTGTGTTTAGTTAATAGTTGTTTAGTGTGTTTATATAGTTGTGTTATGTGTTTATATATTTTGTGTTTTTTGTGTTTATATAGTTGTGTTATGTGTTTATATAGTTGTGTTATGTGTTTATATAGTTGTGTTTGTGTTTATATAGTTGTGTTATGTGTTTATATAGTTGTGTTATGTGTTTATATAGTTGTGTTTATGTGTTTATATAGTTGTGTTATGTGTTTATATAGTTGTTGTGTTTATGTGTATTTTTATATGTTGTGTATTATTGTGTTATGTGTTTATATAGTTGTGTTTATGTGTTTATATAGTTGTGTTATGTGTTTATATAGTTGTGTTATGTGTTTATATAGTTGTGTTATGTGTTTATATAGTTGTGTTATGTGTTTATATAGTTGTGTTATGTGTATATGTGTTATGTGTTTTATATAGTTGTGTTATATGTGTTTATATAGTTGTGTTATGTGTTTATAAGTTTGTTATGTATTGTTGTGTTATGTGTTTATATAGTTTGTTATGTTATATATGTGTTATTGTATATAGTTGTGTTATGTGTTTATATAGTTGTGTTATGTGTTTATATAGTTGTGTTATGTGTTTATATAGTTGTTGTTATGTGTTTATATAGTTGTGTTATGTGTTTATATAGTTGTGTTATGTGTTTATATAGTTGTGTTATATTATAGTTGTGTTATGTGTTATATAGTTGTGTTATGTGTTTATATAGTTGTGTTATGTGTTTAATAGTTGTGTTATGTGTTTATATAGTGTGTTATGTTTAATAGTGTGTTATGTGTTTATATATTGTGTTATGTGATATAGTTGTGTTATGTGTTTATATAGTTGTGTTATTTATAGTTGTGATGTTATATAGTTGTGTTATGTGTTTTATATAGTTGTGTTATGTGTTTATATAGTTTGTTATGTTTTATATAGTTGTGTTATGTGTTTATATAGTTGTGTTATGTGTTTATATAGTTGTGTTATGTGTTTATATAGTTGTGTTATGTTTTATATAGTTGTGTTATGTTTTATATAGTTGTTTGTTTGTATGTGTTATAGTTGTGTGTTTATAGTGTTGTTATGTGTTTATAGTTGTTGTTTGTGTGTTATATAGTGTTAGTGTTATATAGTTGTTTTTTATATAGTTGTGTTATGTGTTTAATATGTGTTTGTTTAATAGTTGTTTAATGTGTTTATATAGTTGTGTTGTGTGAGTACAGACATACAGTGTGTTATGTGTTTATATAGTTGTTGTTAGTGTGTTACGACATACGTCGTGTTATGTGTTTATATAGTTGTTGTGTTATATTGTTAGTGTTTATAAGTTGGTTTTACCGACATACAGTCGTGTTATGTGTTTATATAGTTGTTGTTATGTGTTTACCGACATACAGTCGTGTTATGTGTTTATATAGTTGTGTGTTATGTGTTTATAAGTCTTTACAGTGTGTTATGTTTGTTATGTGTTTTTATGTGTGTTACGGACATACAGTCGTGTTATGTGTTTATATAGTGTTGTTGTTGTGTAGCTACAGACATACAGTTGTGTTACGTGTTTTTATATAGTTGTTGTTAATGTGTGTTACCGACATACAGTCGTGTTACGTGTTTATATAGTTGTTGTGTGTGAGCTACAGACATACAGTCGTGTTACGTGTTTATATAGTTGTTGTTAGTGTGTTACCGACATACAGTCGTGTTACGTGTTTATATAGTTGTTGTTTGTGTGACTACAGACATACAGTCGTGTTACGTGTTTATATAGTTGTTGTTGTGTGAGCTACAGACATACAGTCGTGTTACGTGTTTATATAGTTGTTGTTGTGTGAGCTACAGACATATAGTCGTGTTACGTGTTTATATAGTTGTTGTTGTGTGAGCTACAGACATAAGTCGTGTATGTTTATATAGTTGTTTGTGTTATATAGTTGTTGTTGTGTGAGCTACAGATATACTAGTCGTGTTAGTGTTTATATAGTTGTTGTTGTGTGAGCTACAGACATAAATCGTGTTATGTGTTTATATAGTTGTTGTTGTGTGAGCTACAGACATACAGTCGTGTTATGTGTTTATATAGTTGTTGTTATGTGAGCTACAGATGTATAGTCGTGTTATGTTACTCTACTGCATACCTGACTTGGTGTTCCACATGATCGTCAGACATATAGTCGTGTTACGTGTTTATATAGTTGTTGTTGTGTGAGCTACAGACATATAGTCGTGTTATGTGTTTATATAGTTGTTGTTGTGTGTTTATATAGTTGTTGTTGTGTGAGCTACAGATATATAGTCGTGTTATGTGTTTATATAGTTGTTGTTGTTGAGCTACAGACATATAATCGTGTTATGTGTTTATATAGTTGTTGTTGTGTGAGCTACAGACATACAGTCGTGTTATGTGTTTATATAGTTGTTGTTATGTGAGCTACAGATGTATAGTCGTGTTATGTTACTCTCAACCTGCATACCTGACCTGTGGTGTTCCACAAGGATCTGTCCTTGGCCCTGTTCTTTTCACTCTTTACACCTCCCCCCTGTCCACCATCATCAACTCCCACTCTATAAAACACCACTTCTATGCTGATGACACCCAACTTCAAGACAGTGACTCACCTGATAATATACAGCGCCTGTTGACTCGCACCACTGAGTGTTACTCGGACATTAAGAACTGGATGACGTTCAACAAACTTCAGCTTAATGACGACAAGACAGAAGCTATCCTCATTGGCACCCGTCAGAAACTTTCTCAGCTGCCTCTTCTTTCTCTCCCATAGTAAACATCAGTCCAATTTCTGATTCAGCTAAAAACCTTGGTGTCTGCATTGACTCTACCCTCTCCATGAACAACTTTGTTTCTCAAACTGCCAGATCTTGCTACTATCATCTCCATCGTATAAGGCTGATCAGGAAGTATCTCTCTGTCGAAACAACTGCAAAACTCGTTCTCTCTTCATAATGTCTCGCATTGACTATTGCAATTCACTCCTGTCTGGTCTTCCTGCCTCCACCATTCACATCCTACAGCGCATTCAAAACAATGCTGTACGCCTTGTACTCAAAAAGAAAAAAGCTGACCACATATCTCCTCTCCTGGCACAACTTCACTGGCTCCCTGTATCAAAGCGCATATAGTACAAACTAGACACCATGTGCTACAAAAGCCTCAATAACGCAGCCCCCGATTACCTGTCAAGCCTACTTGAGATCTATGTTCCCTCACGTACCCTCCGCTCTGCCTCCGATCCTCTGACTTTTCGCTTTCCACGCACTAAGCTCAATACCTGGTCCACGAGCCTTCTCTGTTTCTGGTCCACTCTCCTGGAACAAACTTCCTCTCTCAGTCCGTCAGCAACCTACTTTTGTCTCCTTCAAGTCCGCTCTCAAAACTCACCTTTTCTCCTCCGCTTAAAATCCTAACCTCACTCAACCCCCCCCCCCCCCCTCTGCAGCCTGTCTCCTCTCGGAGGGGAATCACATGGTCATAATAATATAATTGTATATGCTATGCTCTCTATAATTTTCCATTGCTTTTATTCTTGCTTTTATTGCTTTTATTGCTTTTATTCTTTCTCCCCATTTATAGCCATGCGTGGGGTGTGTGTGTGTGTGTGTGTGTGTGTGTGTGTGTTGTGTGTGTGTGTTGTGTGTGCGTGGTGCGTGCGTGTGCGTGCGTGCGTGCGTGTCTGCTTCAGCGCTTAGATTTGATTTTATCAAGATTTTGCGCTATATAAATATTGTAATTATTATTATATTATTATTATTATGTGTTTATATAGTTGTTGTGTGAGCTACAGATGTATAGTCATATTATGTATTTATATAGCCATTATAGTGTGTGCTACAAGCATATAGTCGTGTTATGTGTTTATATAGTATGTATATTTATTTATATCATCATCATCATCAACAACATGTGGCTTGCCGCATGGCGTTGGCGATCTCTTTCTTCCAATCTAACGGCACGAGTTTGTAGTGATGTGAATCTGGCTTAACAAACACTTGATTTCCTCTTGTAATCTGACGTCACAGGTTTGTAGGGGATGTGAATCTGGCTTAACAAATACTTGATTTCCTCTTGTAATCTGACGTCACAGGTTTGTAGGGATGTGAATCTGGCTTAACAAATACTTGATTTCCCCTTGTAATCTGACGTCACAGGTTTGTAGGGATGTGAATCTGGCTTAACAAATACTTGATTTCCTCTTGTAATCTGACGTCACAGGTTTGTAGGGATGTGAATCTGGCTTAACAAATACTTGATTTCTCTTGTAATCTGACGTCACAGGTTTGTAGTGATGTGAATCTGGCTTAACAAATACTTGATTTCCTCTTGTAATCTGACGTCACAGGTTTTGTAGGGATTTAATCTGGCTTAACAAATACTTGATTTCCTTTTGTAATCTGACGTCACAGTTTGTAGTGATGTAATTCTGGCTAACAAATACTTGATTTCTCTTGTAATCTGACGTCACAGATTTGTAGTGATGTGAATACTGTTACAAATACTTGATTTCCTTTTGTAATCTGACGTCACAGATTTGTAGTAATGTGAATCTGGCTTAACAAATACTTGATTTCCTTTTGTAATCTGACGTCACAGGTTTGTAGGTAATCTGCTAGCTTAACAAATACTTGATTTCCTCTTGTAATCTGACGTCACAGGTTTGTAGGGATGTGACTATAGCTTACAAATATTGATTTCCTCTTGTAATCTGACGTCACAGGTTTGTAGTGATGTGATTTGCGTGACAAATACTTGATTTCCCTTGTAATTGACGTCACAGGTTTTAAATGATGTGACTATAGCTTGACAAATACTTCATTTCCTCTTGTAATCTGACGTCACAGTTTGTATGTGATATAGTTTAAATTTCTGGTCTGAGCACAAATACTTGATTTGCTCATACTTGTGTAATCTGACGTCACAGGTTTGTAGTGATGTGACTATAGCTTGACAAATACTTGATTTCCTCTTGTAATCTGACGAAGAAAACAAACGAGACAGTCTTGATGGAGGCAGACACAAATAGATCACTCATAAGGAAGATTAGGAAAAGACAGCAACATTTATAGGCCATTTTATGAAGAAGGGGGATTTGGAGCACCTGGTCACAACGGGAAAGCTGGAGGGAAGGAGAGCACGGGTAGACCCAGGGAGAAAATGCTGGACGGACTTGCAGAGTGGCTGGGACGAGGAGGGGTGGGGGGAGATGCTGGGGGCAACGAGAGATAGAGACAGATGGAAGTCCATGATCGCCAACGCCATGCGGCAGGGCACCTGATGATGATGATGAATCTGACGACACAGGTTTGTAGCGATGTGAATCTGGCGTGACAAATATTTGATTCAAGCCCCCCCCCCACACACACACACCACACACACACTCACACACTCACACTTTCTTCCAATTTAACGGCACGGGTTTGTAGGGATGTGAATCTGTCGTGACAATACTTGGTGTGTGTGGCCTGCAGTCCACCCTGCTGTGATTGGGCACCTGACCCTTGCTAGTGTAAAGGAAGATAAAGCACAGAGATAGAGAGTATCTGCACCGCCTTTGTAAACACTCGTTGAGAGAGAAGTTGAAGTCACCACCACCTCATTCCTCTACGATCTTAGTACTTAGGGTTGGGGAAGGTAAAGCAGTGAGGCATAGGAGTTGGGCACTGTCCTGATAATGCTGGCCAAGAGAGAAAATGAAGTGTCCACCATCTCTTTCCCTTGCAAGGTTCAAGGACGTTTATCTTGTAGGTATAGTCATGATTATGTATGCTACTGATAAGTATGTAGACTCTACAGTAAGGTAGCTTTGGTCCTGTCTGCTGTGTGTGAGTGTGTGTGTGTGTGTGTTGTGTGTGTGTGTGTGTGTGTGTGTGTGTGTGTGTGTGTGTGTGTGTGTGTGTGTCTGTGTCTCTGTATGTGTGTGTGTGTGTTTTGTAGGAAAATTCATGATTATGTATGCTACTGATAAGTATGTACAGTGAGGTAGCTTTGGTCCTGTCTGCTGTGTGTGTGTGTGTCTGTGTGTGTGTATGTGTTTGTGTGTGTGTGTGTGTTTGTGTGTGTGTGTTGTGTGTGTGTGTGTGTGTGTGAGAGAGAGAGAGAGAGAGAGAGAGAGAAGCGAGACAGACAGACAGACAGACAGAGACAGAGACAGAGAGACAGAACTAGTTCAGCTTCAGATATCTTTCCCTTCAGATTCCTAGATTTAAACTGTCAATTATTAGTCAGCGGTTTCATTTAAAAAAAAAGTTTTTGTTTCGCTGTTTCAGGACCGTCCGCCTGGAATAGACATTCACTCTTCCTCCGCCTAACACCTTCTCTTGCTGCTTTTAAATCGAATTTAAACAGCCACCTGTTTTCCCGACAATGAATTCTATAACTGCCTCTGTCCCTCAGTTTGTGTAGGTCTTGTTTGTCTATTCATGTCGTCTGCGCTGATCGCGTGCTTATGGTTGGTGCGTGTGTGCACTCTGATTTGAATTATCAAGATTTGGCGCCATGAAAATATTGTTACTGTTTTTATCAGATAATGAGAAAATGAATGGGAGTGAATGAGTGAGTGGAAGAGAGACAGAGAGTGTATGTGTGCTTGTTTGTGAAAGAGAGACAGTGAGTGTGAGTGAATGAAAGACAGTGAGTGACTGAGAGAGACAGACAAGAGACAAGAGAGAGAGAGAGGGAGAGGGAGAGAGAGAGAGAGAGAGAGAGACAGACAGACAGACAGACAGAGAGGCAATGACAATGACAATGACAATGATGCTTTATTTTCCAACGGTAAAAGTTATTGGCTAGAAGCCATTTTTGAAACTTGCCGTTGCTATTCTATACACATGACATTTGTTTACAGCAACAAGTACAGAGAGAGAGAAGAGAGAGAGAGAGAGAGAGAGAGAGAGAGAGAGAGAGAGAGAGAGAGAGAGAGAGAGAGAGAGAGAGAGAGAGAGAGACCTTACCAAGTTTGGAACAAAAATGTAGTAGCCATTGTTTTTGCTTTACGTCAAGTTTTATTCCGTCTTATACTTCTTTCGAAATTTGACTCCCACACTCTATTCACCAACTACAAAGATTTAACTCTTCGATTTCCTCACCCTATTCACCAGCTTCCTGCAGGCAGCTGGTGGAAAGGGTGAGGAATCCAGAGGGTTAAGTTTTTGCTTTGTTGTCATTGATGACGATGCGGGATGCTGGTAGATAGGGTCAGGGAGTTAAAGGAAAAAGGACATAGTAATCTTTAAGATGACCAAGGATTTTCTGTTTTATAAAACAGTGAACGGAGAGATTTATAGAATGGCTTGACT
Source organism: Monoplex corrugatus (assembly GCA_030674185.1). Taxonomy (NCBI): domain Eukaryota; kingdom Metazoa; phylum Mollusca; class Gastropoda; order Littorinimorpha; family Ranellidae; genus Monoplex; species Monoplex corrugatus. The sequence goes on along the minus strand of CM060312.1, from coordinate 2,621,126 downwards.
ATCTTTTCGTTTTACTCTCTGAACTTCCTGGTCCCTGAAACACTTGACAGTACATGTAGTGTGATGCTGTGTACTTCTGTCTGCTTAATTCGTGTGTGTGTGTGTGTGTGTGTGTGTGTGTGTGTGTGTGTGTGTGTGTGTTGTGTGTGTGTGTGTGTGTGTGTGTGTGTGTGTGTGTGTGTGTGTGTGTGTGTGTGTGTGTGTGTGTGTGTACATATTTGTCAGCAGTGTATAGTTGCGTACTGACAAAAACTTTGTCATTGTTAGGAGAGTGAAGAAGACATCTCATTGTCACTCTTCACGCTCTACTTGCCTCTGACTCACCCTCACTCTCCCCCCTCCAACCCCCACACTGCCCACACTACCACCCTGACCCTCATCTCTGACCCTGATCTCTGAAACGCTTACTGTAGGTACTGTACTTAATATGACAGCACAAGAGAGAGAGAGAGAGAGAGAGAGAGAGAGAGAGAGAGAGAGAGAGAGAGAGAGAGAGAGAATATTTACACACATACTGCAAACTCTCTCTCTCTCTCTCTCTCTTTCTCACTCTCTCTCTCTCTCTCTCTCTCTCTCTCTCCTCTCTCTCTCTCTCTCTCTCTCGTTCTCTCATCCTCTGTCTATGATCTCTGAAAGTTACTTCATTTAGCATATTTAATATGATCGAAAAAACAAACAAACAAACAAACAAACAAACAATAAAACAAAAACAAAAACAGAAATAAAAAAAGCCTGTCTTGTTTTGTTATAAGTGATACGTTAAATATTGATATAATTATGTAATTGATATTTTTCAGGGCTGTATGCAGTCAGTTACATAGAACGAATACTGTTGTACGGATGTGAAACGTGGACAGTCATCACGCCAAATCAGAACAAGATTCAGGCAACAGAAATGTGGTTTCTAGGAAGAATGTTGAGAGTTCCATGAACACCAGAGAAAAGAAGAGACAGTCGTGAAAGAAGCAAACACTAAAAGAACATTAATGAAGCAGATTAGGAAAAGACAAGCAACATTTATAGGACATTTTATGAGGCAAGGGAAATTTGAGCACCTAGTCACAACAGAAAACTGGAGGGAAAACAGCAAACAGCACCAGGTAGACCCAGGGAGGAAATAGTAAACAGTTTTGTAGAGTGGATGGGACAGACAGAGTAGGAGATAGACTTGCAGCGACAAAAGATAGATTCCTATGGAGAGCCATGATCGCCAACTTCATAGCGGCATGGCACAATTGATGATGATGATGATGATGATGATGATGATGATGATGATGATGATGATGATGTGATGATGATGATGATGATGATGGTGTGATGGTGATGATGATGGTGATGATGATGATGAGTGATGGATGGTGATGATGAGGTGATGATGATGTGATGATGATGGTGATGATGTGATGATGATGAGTGATGATGGATGATGATGTGTGTGATGATGTGATGATGATGATGGTGATGAGATGATGATGATGATGGTGATGATGGTGATGATGGTGATGATGGTGATGATGATGTGATGATGTGATTGATGATGATGATGATGATGGTGATGATGGATGATGATGGTGATGATGGTGATGATGATGGTGATGATGGATGATGATGGTGATGATATGTGATGGTGATGATGGTGATGATGATGGTGATGATGATGTATGATGGTGATGATGATGGTGATGATGGTGATGATGATGATGATGGTGATGATGATGGTGAGATGATGTGATGATGAGTGATGATGGTGATGATGGATGATGATGGTGATGATAGGTGATGATGATGATGATGTGATGATGATGGTGATGATGATGGTGATGGTGATGATGGTGATGATGTGATGATGATGATGATGGTGATGATGGTGATGATGATGGTGATGGTTGGATGATGATGATGGTGATGATGGTGATGATGGTGATGATGATGATGATGGTGATGATGGTGATGATGATGGTGATGTGATGATGATGAGATGGTGATGATGATGATGATGATGATGATGGATGGGGATGATGATGGTGGTGATGATGATGATGATGGTGATGATGATGTGATGATGATGATGATGGGATGTGATGATGATGTGATGATGGTGAGATGAAAATGATGATGATGATGGGATGATGATGATGTGATGATGATGAGTGAGTGATGATGGAGATGATTGATGATGATGATGTTGATGATGGGAGATGATGATTGATGATGGGGATGATGATGATGGCGATGGATGATGATGATGAGATGATGATGGATGATGATGATGATGATGATGATGGTGATGGGATGATCATGGTGATGATGATGATAGTGATGTGATGATCATGGTGATGATGGTGATGATGATGGTGATGATGATGGTGATTATGATGATGGTGATGATGGTGATGGTGATGATCATGATGATGATGTGATGATGATGATGATGATGAGATGATGATGATGGTGATGATATGATGATGGTGATGATGATGATGGGTGATGATGATGATGGTGATGATGATGATGGTGATGATGATGGTGATGATGATGATGGATGATGATAGATGATGTGATGATGATGGTGATAATGGTGATATAATCAATTAATTAATTATTATAAATTCTCTCACTCCATATTTGTCGTGCGAACTTTGGTCTGGTTTAATTCCCTGGAGATGCCCAAAGAACATGTCGCACAGTGCACCGCCTGCCATTGTGTCCTGTTTGCTGCATGTCTTCTTCATCTGTAATGTGCGTTTGTTCACAGGGTTTTGCCTGGCAAAATTAACCCTTTGTTTTGCCTGGCACAATTAACCCTTTGTTTTGCCTGGCACAATTAACCCTTTGTTTTGCCTGGCACAATTAACCCTTTGTTTTGCCTGCACAATTAACCCTTTGTTTTGCCAGGCACAATTAACCCTTTTGCTGCACAATTACCTTTGTTTTGCCAGGTACAATTAACCCTTTGTTTTGCCTGGCACAATTAACCCTTTGTTTTGCCAGGTACATTAACCCTTGTTTTGCCTGGTACATTAACCCTTTGTTTGCCTGGCACAATTAACCCTTTGTTTTGCCTGGCACAATTAACCCTTTGTTTTGCCTGGCACAATTAACCCTTTGTTTTGCCAGGTACAATCAACCCTTTGTTTTGCCACGTAAAATTAACCCTTTGTTTTGCCAGGTACAATTAACCCTTTGTTTTGCCTGGTAAAATTTAACCTTTTGTTGCCATGGGTTCTTTAACGTCCGCCCTAAAGTTTGAAATGTTTACAGCTGCTGTATATGTAGTTGTCCTCTCTGACGGGTTTACACAGGCCAGATCCACGCATGTCAGGTAAAGGGTGCATGGTAACACACTACAAGCCATCGCTATAGAACAAATCCGCTTTCATTACCACGTGTAACCTACCGTACCACACTGACTCAAGCACAGACATTAACCCTTTGACTCCCGCCACCTATCCACCAACTGCAAAAACTTAACCCTTTGACTCCCGCAACCTATCCACCGACTGCAAAAACTTAACCCTTTGACTCCGCAACCTATCCACCGACTGCAAAAACTTAACCCTTTGACTCCTGCAACCTATCCACCAACTGCAAAAACTTAACCCTTTGACTCCCGCAACCTATCCACCAACTGCAAAACTAACCTTTGACTCCCCAACTACCACCAACTGTAAAACTAACCCTTTGACTCCTGCAACCTATCCACCAACTGCAAAAACTTAACCCTTTGACTCCCGCAACATATCCACCAACTGCAAAAACTTAACCCTTTGACTCCTTCAACCTATCCACTAGATTTCTGCAGGAAGCTGGTGGATGGGGTGAGAGAGTCAAAGGGTTAAGGTTTTGCTTTACTAGCATGGTTGACAATGCAGGATGCAGGTGGATAGGGTGAGGGAGTCAAAGGGTTAAGTTTTTGCTTTACTAGCATGGTTGACAATGCAGGATGCTGGTGGATAGGGTGAGGGTGTCAAAGGGTTAAAGAAAACCCTTTATAGAAAGATGACAACGTGTGAGATGTGACGCCTCAGAACAGCAGCAGGCACGACACACAGAGACATGACCAGAAACAACAGATCCGATAGATGATTGGAACAACAGGTGTCAACCATTACATGTACACTACACAACAGTGGGTCAAGTGTTTTGGCCACCTGATCAGGATGCTGGTCAACCAGCTCACAGCACCAGGTGATTTGTGTGACGTCATTGTATAGGGCTTGGTGAGGTCACTTTA
>CM060312.1:2569392-2604392 GCA_030674185.1 Monoplex corrugatus | reverse complement strand
CCAACCAACCAACCAACCATCCAACCAACCAACCATCCAACCAACCATCCAACTAATCAACCAACCAACCAACCAACAAATCAACCAACCAATCAAACTACCAACCGAGCAAGCAAGCAAGCAAGTAAGCAAGCAAGCAAGCAAGCAAGCAAGCAACCAACCGACATACAAACTTTTAAAATCAGATTTAAGGTACATGCGCCTCCCCAGATTTCTATAATTCTAAGTTTTGTTTTCTCTCTTGTTCCTTCTTTTTCCACTCTCTTTTTTACATCCCCCCCCCCCCCTTTTTTGTTTTGTTTTTTTGTCTGTGGTTGGGTTGCTGGGCATTTGATACGGTAAACAGAGTATAGATACGAGCCCCGAGTGCCAGGCAAACTGCCTCCAGTTCCAACATGTTTATGTGGCAGGGCATGAGGTCGGTCGACCACCGACCTGCGGCTGTCAGCGTGCCGACATGGGCTCCCCACCCGGAGGTGGACGCGTCCGTGAACAAGTGCTCCTGAGGAGGGGGCAGTGTGATGGGGACTCGTATATACAACATCAAAAGCCAGCTGTTGGACAACATCGGAGCTATCTACATGAACATCATGAGTTCAGTCAACACACCAGCAGGACTCACTGACCAGTGTGAAGTCACATGTGGAGTGGGACAGGGTTGTATCTAAACAACACTATTGTTTATAGTTTACGTGACACCACTATTGTTTATAGTTTATGTGACACCACTATTGTTGAGTTTACATGACACCACTATTGTTTATAGTTTATGTGACACCACTATTGTTTATAGTTTACGTGACACCACTATTGTTTATAGTTTATGTGACACCACTATTGTTGAGTTTACATGACACCACTATTGTTTATAGTTTATGTGACACCACTATTGTTGAGTTTACATGACACCACTATTGTTTATAGTTTATGTGACACCACTATTGTTGAGTTTACATGACACCACTATTGTTTATAGTTTATGTGACACCACTATTGTTGAGTTTATATGACACCATTATTGTTTAGTTTACGTGAGTAAAAGATCATGAGAAAAGCAAACCCAGACTCATCATCATCATCAAGTGCCCTGCCGCCTGGGTTGGCGATCATGGCCCTCCATATGCATCTAACCCTTGTTGCCGCAAGCACATCTTCCACTCTCTCCGTCCTCAGCCACCTGCAAGTCCGTCCAATATTTTCTCCCTGGGTCTACCTGGTGTTCTCTTTCCCTCCAGCTTTCCTGTTGTGACCAGTGTTTCCATTTCCCCTTTCCTCATAAACATGGCCTATAAATGTTGCTTGTCTTTTCCTAATCTTTCTTATCAATGCTCTTCTTGTGACAGTCAACACGCAAAGCCAGAACAAGACTCAGGCAGTCGAAATGTGGTTTCTAAGAAGAACGTTGAGAGTTCCATGGACAGCAAAGAAAAGAAGAGAGTCGTGAAGCATCTTTAAACAAGATTTTGTTTGCAGACGATCAAAGCCTCGCACACGAAGAAAAAGACAGATTATACGACCATACAACCAGTCTGAACACTACTTGTGAAAGCAACAATAATATGAAAACCATCAACACTACTAGTGAAAGCAACAATAACATGAAAACCATCAACACAACATGTGAACGCAACAATAACATGAAAACCATCAACACAACATGTGAAAGCAACAATAACATGAAAACCATCAACACATACTAGTGAAAGCAACAATAACATGAAAACCATCAAACACACATGTGAAACAACAATAACATGAAAACCATCAACACAACATGTGAAAGCAACAATAACATGAAAACCATCAACACAACATGTGAAAGCAACAATAACATGAAAACCATCAACAAAACATGTGGAAAGCAACGATAACATGAAAACCATCAACACAACATGTGGAAGCAACAATAACATGAAAACCATCAACACAACATGTGAAACCAACAATAACATGAAAACCATCAACACAACATGTGAAAGCAACAATAACATGAAAACCATCAACACAACTGTGAAAGCAACGATAACATGAAAACCATCAACACTATACGTGAAAGCAACAATAACATGAAAACCATCAACACATATGTGAAACCAACAATAACATGAAAACCATCAACACAACATGTGAAAGCAACGATAACATGAAAACCATCAACAACAAAACATAAATGAATAAACGAACAACAATAACATGAAAACCATCAACACAACATGTGAAACCAACAATAACATGAAAACCATCAACACAACATGTGAAAGCAACAATAACATGAAAACCATCAACACAACATGTGAAAGCAACAATAACATGAAAACCATCAACACAACATGTGAACCAACAATAACATGAAAACCATCAACACACCATGTGAAACCAAACATAACATGAAAACCATCAACACAACATGTGAAACCAACAATAACATGAAAACCATCAACACAACATGTGAAAGCAACAATAACATGAAAACCATCAACACAACATGTGAAAGCAACAATAACATGAAAACCATCAACACAACATGTGAAAGCAACAATAACATGAAAACCATCAACACAACATGTGAAAGCAACAATAACATGAAAACCATCACACAACATGTGAAACAACAATAACATGAAAACCATCAACACAACATGTGAAAGCAACAATAACATGAAAACCATCAACACAACATGTGAAAGCAACATAACATGAAAAACCATCAACACAACATGTGAAAGCAACAATAACATGAAAACCATAACAACAACATGTGAAAGCAACAATAACATGAAACCTCAACACAACATGTGGAAAAACAATAACATGAAAACCATCAACACAAATGTGAAACCAACAATAACATGAAAACCATCAACACAACATGTGAAACCAACAATAACATGAAAACCATCAACACAACATGTGAAAGCAACAATAACATGAAAACCATCAACATTACTAGTGAAAGCAACAATAACATGAAAACCATCAACACAACATGTGAAAGCAACGATAACATGAAAACCATCAACACAACATGTGAAAGCAACAATAACATGAAAACCATCAACACTACTAGTGAAAGCAACAATAACATGAAAACCATCACACAACATGTGAAACCAACAATAACATGAAAACCATCAACACAACATGTGAAAGCAACGATAACATGAAAACCATCAACACAACATGTGAAAGCAACGATAACATGAAACCATCAACACAACATGTGAAAGCAACAATAACATGAAAACCATCAACACAACATGTGAAAGCAACGATAACATGAAAACCATCAACACAACATGTGAAAGCAACAATAACATGAAAACCATCAACACAACATTGTGAAAGCAACAATAACATGAAAACCATCAACACAACATGTGAAAGCAACAATAACATGAAAACCATCAACACAACATGTGAAAGCAACAATAACATGAAAACCATCAACACAACATGTGAAAGCAACGATAACATGAAAACCATCAACAAACATGTGAAAGCAACGATAACATGAAAACCATCAACACAACATGTGAAAGCAACAATAACATGAAAACCATCAACACAACATGTGGAACCAACAATAACATGAAAACCATCAACACAACATGTGAAAGCAACAATAACATGAAAACCATCAACACAACATGTGAAAGCAACGATAACATGAAAACCATCAACACAACATGTGAAAGCAACGATAACATGAAAACCATCAACACAACATGTGAAACCAACAATAACATGAAAACCATCAACACAACATGTGAAAGCAACAATAGCATGAAAACCATCAACACAACATGTGAAAGCAACAATAACATGAAAACCATCAACACTATATGTGGAACCAACAATAACATGAAAACCATCAACACAACATGTGAAAGCAACAATAACATGAAAATCATCAACAAAACGGAGACAATGAAGGTCAACAGAACATCAGGCAATCTTTACATCAACATTGGTGGCACTAAACTCAAACAAGCGAGTGAATTGAAGCACTCTGGCAGCATTTTCAAGGAAGACTCAAGACAAAAAGAGAGACCGAAATCGGGATGTAGAAAACAAACAGTATCAGTATCAAGGTGCCACACTGCTGAAACACCCCAACATTCCACCTGACACAACTGACAAGCTGATCAGTTCTATCTTTGTCTCCATCCTGACATACCGGTATACCAGTGTTAGTTCACAGACCCTGACCACGCACAGACCCTGACCACGCACAGACCCTGACCACGCACAGACCCTGACCACGCCAGACCTACCACGCACAGACCCTGACCAACGCACAGACCCTGACCACGCACAGACACAAGACCCTGACCACGCACAGACCCTGACCACGCACAGACCCTCACTACGCACAGACCCTCACCACGCACAGACACCTCACCACGCACACAATTACGCTTACATTCTCTGAATAGGAAAAAAGTTAGGAAGCAGGTTGGAATTGTGTCAGTCCTAAAGTTGCTGACAGACAGAGACTGAAATGGTTTGGATACGTGATCAGAATGCCAACAGTCAACCGGTTGCACGAGCATTCTACACAAGAGGGTCAGGGTTCAAGAGCGAAGTAAGATCAGGGAAGTGATGGCTGGATGGTGTGAAGGAGATCTTGTAGCAACACAACATCTCAAGAGCACAAGCCACACATCTAGCCCAGACCCGTCAGATACATCTGCCCTCAACACCCGTAACGGGCACCAAGAGGAAGGAAAAGATAAAAAGTAAAGCGCTGTGTGAAATGTGTTGTGTGAGAAGAGCTGTCAACAAGACCAGACGCCACATAATCAGAAACACAAGTGTCAAACAAATGGTGGAGGCAACACCAGTTACCATCACATTCATCAGAAGAGAACGAAGTGCTTTTTTAATCTGACCAGAAAACAACCCAATTAGATAGTTCAACAAGCATGTGACAGACAGACAGATGTTTTTAACGGCGCAAAGGAGACATTCAGCATTTCTCTTCCCAGACAAATCTCGCTGTTGATTGTTCACTCTATCTCCCCATGACACCCGCGAAGTTACAAACAGGCAGATAAACAGTGAAGTTGTGGCAAGTGGTCTTTTTCAGACATGCACTGCCTGTACAGATAACAACGATAATAACCAAACGCAAACAAGTTTAGTTTAGTTTACTTTAGTTTAGCAATAGGGACATAACACATTAGCCGTTTGGCTATTTCAAGTCCCATCAATTTTATTTTTATTTTCTTACACTCGTAGTCAAGGTTTGTCGTACGCCCAGTTTTTTTTGATGATTCATTCATCATATTCGTATTTAAGTTCAATGTAATGTTTCCAATGGTCAAGCTGGTTTTTAAACGAGTTTGTGTTTTGTGCTCTTTTAATTTCGTTTGGTAATTTATTCCATACATGTGCAATTCTATTTGTAAAATAAAACTGTCTAATGTTAGTCTTGCAATATTCTATAAATATTTATCAGCACAACAGTCTGTTGTCTGCGTGTTTATCAGTAGAATGGACAGTTTCACTTTTTTTGTTAATGTTTCTTTTCAGTTTGTTTCTCCAGAAAGTCTTTCCGCGCTCGGAATAAATTCCACAAGCACGGGCCCCGCTGATGTCATGTGATGGAGATCCATAATGATCATGGTATAAGTCTTCAGACAAAACATAAGCCCTACGTGTTGGCAAGATCTTGAGGTCGTACCTAGCGATGGGTATCATGTCTTATATTTGTGTCAGTTTGTCAACGTTAATCTACAGAGTTAACGACAAGAATAAGAACAACAACAGCAGCAGTAACCACCACCACCACCACAACAACGATAACGACAACATCAACAACAAACAACTTGATCAAAACAAACAAAGAAACAGAACAAAACAAACATGGAAACAGAACAAAACAAACATGGAAACAGAACAAAACAAACGTGGAAACAGATCAAAACAAACGTGGAAACAGAACAAAACAAACATGGAAACAGAACAAAACAAACATGGAGACAGAACAAAACAAACATGGAGACAGATCAAAACAAACATAGAAACAGATCAAAACAAACATGGAAACAGATCAAAACAAACATGGAAACAGATCAAAACAAACATGGAAACAGATCAAAACAAACATGGAAACAGATCAAAACAAACATGGAAACAGATCAAAACAAACATGGAAACAGATCAAAACAAACAAAGAAACAGATCAAAACAAACAAAGAAACAGAACAAAACAAACGTGGAAACAGATCAAAACAAACATGGAAACAGAACAAAACAAACATGGAAACAGAACAAAACAAACGTGGAAACAGAACAAAACAAACATGGAAACAGATCAAAACAAACGTGGAAACAGAACAAAACAAACGTGGAAACAGAACAAAACAAACATGGAAACAGAACAAAACAAACATGGAAACAGAACCAAACAAACATGGAAACAGATCAAAACAAACATGGAAACAGAACAAAACAAACATGGAAACAGAACAAAACAAACATGGAAACAGAACAAAACAAACATGGAAACAGAACAAAACAAACATGGAAACAGAACAAAACAAACATGGAAACAGAACAAAACAAACATGGAAACAGAACAAAACAAACATGGAAACAGAACAAAACAAACATGGAAACAGAACAAAACAAACATGGAAACAGATCAAAACAAACATGGAAACAGAACAAAACAAACATGGAAACAGAACAAACAAACGTGGAAACAGATCAAAACAAACATGGAAACAGAACAAAACAAACAAACATGGAAACAGAACAAAACAAACATGGAACAGAACAAAAAAACATGGAAACAGATCAAAACAAACATGGAAACAGACAAAACAAACATGGAAACAGAACAAAACAAACAAAACAGACAAAACAAACGTGGAAACAGATCAAAACAAACATGGAAACAGAACAAACAACAAAAAAACATGGAAACAGACACAAAACAAACATGGAAACAGAACAAAACAAACATGGAAACAGAACAAAACAAACGTGGAAACAGAACAAAACAAACATGGAAACAGATCAAAACAAACATGGAAACAGAACAAAACAAACATGGAGACAGATCAAAACAAACATGGAAACAGAACAAAACAAACGTGGAAACAGAACAAAACAAACGTGGAAACAGAATCAAAACAAACATGGAAACAGAACAAAACAAACATGGAGACAGATCAAAACAAACATGGAAACAGATCAAAAACAAACATGGAAACAGATCAAACAACATGGAAACAGACAAAACAAACATGGAAACAGATCAAAACAAACTGGAAACAGATCAAACAAACATGGAAACAGATCAAAACAAACATGGAAACAGATCAAAACAAACATGGAAACAGATCAAAACAAACAAGAAACAGATCAAAACAAACAGGAAACAGATCAAAACAAACATGGAAACAGATCAAAACAAACATGGAAACAGAACAAAACAAAAGGAACAAACAAACAAACATGGAAACAGATCAAAACAAACTGGAAACAGAACCAAAACAAACATGGAAACAGAACAAAACAAACATGGAAACAGAACAAAACAAACGTGGAAACAAACAAAACAAACGTGGAAACAGATCAAAAAAACATGGAAACAGAACAAAACAAACATGGAAACAGATCAAAACAAACATGGAAACAGATCAAAACAAACATGGAAACAGATCAAAACAAACATGGAAACAGATCAAAACAAACATGGAAACAGAACAAAACAAACATGGAAACAGAACAAAACAAACATGGAAACAGAACAAAACAAACGTGGAAACAGAACAAAACAAACATGGAAACAGATCAAAACAAACGTGGAAACAGATCAAAACAAACATGGAAACAGAACAAAACAAACATGGAAACAGAACAAAACAAACATGGAAACAGAACAAAACAAACATGGAAACAGATCAAAACAAACATGGAGACAGATCAAAACAAACATGGAAACAGATCAAAACAAACGTGGAAACAGAACAAAACAAACATGGAAACAGAACAAAACAAACGTGGAAACAGAACAAAACAAACGTGGAAACAGAACAAAACAAACGTGGAAACAGAACAAAACAAACATGGAAACAGAACAAAACAAACGTGGAAACAGAACAAAACAAACGTGGAAACAGAACAAAACAAACATGGAAACAGAACAAAACAAACATGGAAACAGAACAAAACAAACATGGAAACAGAACAAAACAAACGTGGAAACAGAACAAAACAAACGTGGAAACAGAACAAAACAAACGTGGAAACAGATGAAAACAACGAGCTGTCTCTCCCATCCACCCCAGTACAAACGTGACCTTACCGCCGCCCTTCACAACCACATCACAAACACCAACTTGTGAACAACACGACAGACAGCTTCCATCTGCCCACCAACACCATTTGTCGTCTTCGTCATCACAACTCATCCTCCACCCCGTTCAACAAAAACAAAAAAACAAAAACAAAAAAACAAAAACAAAAACAAAACAAAAACAAAAACAAAACAAAACAAAACAAAAAACCAGAAACCACGAAGACAGAAATAATGATAATAATAAAACAAAAAATCATCATCACCACCACCACCCACCACCACCACCACCAAAACAACAACAAGAACAACAAAACAAAAAGACAATGCAGACAACACACAGACAGACAGACAAACAGACAGACAGACGCACACGCGCGCGCGCGCGCACACACACACACACACAACACACACACACACACTACACACACACACACACACACACACAAACACACACACACATACACACACATACACACACACACACACACACAACACACACACACACACACACACACACAAACACACACACACACATACACACACATACACACACACACACACACACATATACACACACACATCATGACAAGAATAAATCATGACTGCCCATTACATTCCTTGTCACCATCCCCTCCCCCCCCCCCCAACTCTCTAATTGTCTTTTCCATTTCTTTGAAACGACAGCTACACCACAGAGTGGTTTGTGTGTGTGTGTGTGTTTGTGTGTGTGTGTGTGTGTGTGTGTGTGTGTGTGTGTGTGTGTGTGTGTGTGTGTATGTGTGTATGTGTGTATGTGTGTATGTGTGTGTGTTTGTGTGTTTGTGTGTATGTGTTTGTGTGTGTTTGTGTGTGTGTGTGTGTGTATGTTTGTGTGTGTGTGTTTGTGTGTGTTTGTGTTTGTTTGTGTGTTTGTGTGTGTGTGTGTTTGTGTGTGTGTTTGTGTATGCGTTTGTTTGTGTGTGTATGTGTATGTGTGTGTGTATTTGTGTATGTGTGTGTGTGTGTGTTTTGTGTGTTTGTGTTTGTATGTGTGTGTGTGTGTATGTATGTATGTGTCTGTGTGTGTGTGTGTGTGTGTGTGTGTGTGTGTGTGTGTGTGTGTGTTTGTGTGTGTGTTTGTGTGTGTGTGTGTGTGTGTAACCAAGTGGTTCTATCACCTGCCTAGACTCAGAAATAGAAAGGACACCCATACATCTCAGTTGAATCCTTCAACAACATCAATCAAAACACAGTTCTGTCTGATGTAGGATACAAGACCGATCCTGGAGACACAGGTTCTTCCACAAATACCACATGGACAGGGACTCGGGTTCTGCTTCCGTTCTTCTGTTGAACCCTGAGTAGTTGTGCCTTGTTCAAGTGTGACTGTACTCTGTGTGCACTACATGTACTGTTGCCATGTACTCTGTTCAGTGCGGGTGTCCTCCCATTGGTGGGTGTTGAGCCACAGGTGATGGGGGTGACTTTCAGAGTATCCTGGCATCGATGTACTGGTCTTCCCTGGTCACGGCATCAGTCCTTGTTCCAGCTAGCTCTCCATACAGAAGCACAGTGTGGTATGCGATTGTCTCCCATGACAGATAACCCGTCCTGTCCAACCAAGCTGGAGTTTGATGAGCAGACATTGTACACTTGTCAAGACACACTTGTTCACAGCTTGAAGACTGGACTGTCCATCTTGACACGTGGTAAGTTACAGATCTTGGGCAGGCATCTTTGGTGGATTCCATCTGGTCCCTTTTTATCCACTGGACGAGGCGGCAGGGAAGTGTTTAGTCCTCTTTTTATTATCCGTTGTTTGGTGTTTGTGGTCTGTTTGTGACCGTGCGTTCGCGCTTGACAAAGGCCGGTTGGCCGAAAATTTGCGCTTGTCTTGTCTTGTTTGGTTTAATACGCGCTTGCATTGGTTTTCTTGTTCTTCTGGTTCCTGTTTGCTTGGGCGCGGGCAGTCGCACTTGTTTTGGATTTGGTGGAACTGTTGACTGTGCCGTCGGTAGGTGATTCCAGGTCTGGCAGCATTTGGTACGGTGTTCGGGACTACTACTGTGTGCACAGCAACCTTTGTGGCCACTCTGATGCCATGGTCTTGCCTCAATCTCTAGGTCAACCTTCTAAAGACAGAGTTCCCCTTGGAGACGCACTGCGGCATCACCTCAGCATTAATTAAGAGGTCAGTTATCACTACCGGCTGTATTGTGGCTTTCGTGAAGAAGAGAAAAATGTATTTAGCGAAGGCCATGGCTGTACTGCCCTGTGCTGCCCACGTAGTAGCAGACTTTGTGTACACTCTTCATCTCTGGGTTGTTGATGACATTCAGAAGTGGAAAAGCACAAGAAGCCTGGGATGATGTTGACAGTAACACAGTGTGCCTTGTGGAGGCTGATAGTAATGAAGGTGTTTGCTGAGTGTTACACTGCATGTCATGGTGCTGAAACACAATGTGCCTTGTGGAGGCTGATAGTAATGAAGGTGTTTGCTGAGTGTTACACTGCATGTCATGGTGCTGAAACACAATGGCCTTGTGGAGGCTGATAGTAATGAAGGTGTTTGCTGAGTGTTACACTGCATGTCGTGGTGCTGAAACACAATGTGCCTTGTGGAGGCTGATAGTAATGAAGGTGTTTGCTGAGTGTTACACTGCATGTCATGGTGCTGAAACACAATGTGCCTTGTGGAGGCTGACAGTGATGTGAGGTGTTTGCTGAGTGTTACACTGCATGTCATGGTGCTGAAACACAATGTGGAGGCTGACAGTGATGGTGAGGTGTTTGCTGAGTGTTACACTGCACGTCATGGTGCTGAAACACAATGTGCCTTGTGGAGGCTGACAGTGATGGTGAGGTGTTTGCTGAGTGTTACACTGCATGTCATGGTGCTGAAACACAATGTGGAGGCTGACAGTGATGGTGAGGTGTTTGCTGAGTGTTACACTGCATGTCATGGTGCTGAAACACAATGTGGAGGCTGACAGTGATGGTGAGGTGTTTGCTGAGTGTTACACTGCACGTCATGGTGCTGAAACACAATGCCTTGTGGAGGCTGACAGTGATGTGAAGTGTTTGCTGATGTTACACTGCATGTCATGGTGCTGAAACACAATGTGGAGGCGACAGTGATGTAGAGGTGTTTGCTGAGTGTTACACTGCATGTCATGGTGCTGAAACACAATGTGCCTTGTGCAGGCTGATAGTAATGAAGGTGTTTGCTGAGTGTTACACTGCATGTCATGGTGCTGAAACACAATGTGGAGGCTGACAGTGATGGAGGTGTTTGCTGAGTGTTACACTGCATGTCATGGTGCTGAAACACAATGTGGTGAGGCTGATAGTGATGAAGGTGTTTGCTGAGTGTTACACTGCATGTCATGGTGCTGAAACACAATGTGGGAGGCTGACAGTGATGGTGAGGTGTTTGCTGATGTTACACTGCAGTCATGGTGCTGAAACACAATGTGCCTTGTGGAGGCTGACAGTGATGGTGAGGTGTTTGCTGAGTGTTACACTGCATGTCATGGTGCTGAAACACAATGTGTGGAGGCTGACAGTGATGGTGAGGTGTTTGCTGAGTGTTACACTGCATGTCATGGTGCTGAAACACAGTGTGCCTTGTGGAGGCTGACAGTGATGGTGAGGTGTTTGCAGACTGCAGCAAGTTGCTGAGTGTTGCACTAGATGTCATGGTGCTAGTGCGCAGTCAGTGCATAGACATCTGTGAGGAGAAATTCATGCAGGACGGCTTTGGGCATTTTGGTTTGGGTCTGGAGTCTCTGCATGAATATATGTTACATGCTCCCGCGATCACACACACACACACACACACACACCACACACACACACACACACACACACAACACACACACACACAACACACACACATACACACACACAAACACTCACTCAACACACAACACACACACACACACACACACACACAAACACTCACTCAAACACACAAGCACGCACACACATACAGACACACACATGCAGATGCACGCAGACAGACAGACAGACAGACACCCACACACACACACACACACACGCAAACACAGACACACACACGCATGCACGCACGCACACACACAGAGACACACACACACACTCACACACACAGACACACACACACACACACACACGCACACACACATACAGATACACACAGATACAGACACCCCACACACACACACACACAGATACAGACACACACCACACACACACACACACACGCACACACACCACTACAAACACACAGACACAGACACACACACCACACATACATACACACACACACACCCTCTCCAAAAATCTTCTAACAAACACTAAACATACTGAACTTGTTCAGACAGAGAACACAGCCAGTTCCAACGTTTTTAGCAGTCGTTTTTTGTTTTTCTTCTGTCCGACACAGGTCTGTACAGCATTCATTAATGATGATGACAGACAGGCCTTGGTCTAGTGCTTCAATGCGGACACGCCCACACCAAACAATGAAGAGGCGGGATTCTAATTGTTTGCTCACAAGTTGTGCCTCTGAGATTGTGTGTGTGTGTGTGTGTGTGTGTGTGTGTGTGTGTGTGTGTGTGTTGTGTTGTGTGTGTGTGTGTGTGTGTGTGTGTGTGTGTTGTGTGTGTGTGTGTGTGTGTGTGGTGTGTGTGTGTGTGTGTGTGTGTGTGGTGTGTGTGTGTGTGTGTCGCGTGAGCGTGTATGTGTGTGTGTGTGTGCGTGTGTGTGTCGTGTGAGTGTGTGAGTGTGTGTGTGTTCACGATCTGCATGATAATGACCTAAAATCAGTATACTTCTGTAGATTTATTAAAAAGTCAACGAGATCCAGAAAAACAAAACAAAGAAAAGAAAAGAAAAAAAAAAAAGCGAAACAAAACAAAACAAAACAAACAAAACCAACTAACCCACCTAGCAGACAGCTCCAACTATGAAAGTTTCTACGCATGCGTGCCCGACGCGCACTGCTGTCGCCAGCCGAACCATCCGGGCATTCGCTTCAAATTCACGTGAAGAGAAGCAGTCGACTGATGACGGGCAGAAGCCTGCCTTCAAGTCTGTTATAGTGTTGTTGTTGTGAACAATTTTCTGAATGCATTGGAATACATTTATCCAAAATAAGAGGACTTATTTCTAACACGGTTGTCATTGATAATACTCTGTTTTCCAACTGGTTTGTGGCTTAGTGATTTGACAAAATGGGGTGTGTTACCAGCCAGGAAGATAAAGAGGCGATTGAGAGATCGAAAGCAATTGACAAGGGACTGAGAGCTGATGGAGAGAAAGCTGCTCGTGAAGTGAAACTTTTGTTACTGGGTAAGTGTCGGATTTTTTCATTCATTGGCGATGTTTTCAAGATTTGGTCTGTCAGTATGACTACGTGTTATGTAGCTATGTTAGCGATTTCCTGGTTCCATTTGGATACGCCTACACAGACTCCAGAGAGTGTCGGCTTTCGATTTTTGACAAGTAGAATGGTTAGCTCATTTGCACACTTTGTGACGATAAAATACTGGACAGTATCAGCATACGTGGACTGTTTTGTTTTTATGGGAAAGCCAGGAATGCTTGCTGTGTATCTGTGTGAACAGTGTAGAAAACGCCAGTGGACCGAGAGGACAGGAACACTTTCTTCCTGTGCGTCACCGGCCTCAGCAGCTGACCCAAATAGTGAATACAGCCATCTCTGGGGACGCTTTGCTGTCGCGAGGTTTTGAATTTTGTGTTTGCGTTAGAAGAGGCGTGGATTGGTTGCGACTTTCGCCTGGGGTATATCGGGTAGATTAGGCCGTCGGCATGTTTGTAATGACAGCAGTATGTTTTTGAAATGTCAGTCGTGTCATCACTTGCCGGTGTCGTATATGACGAAGTAGCCCTTCATTAGAAAAGCAAGCGGACAGCCCAAAAGCGAATGCAACAAACTCTTTTCATGTTTCGGTACAAAAATTAAAAATTTCCTTGAGAATGACGAAAATCTAGACGAGCCTGCAATAATAAATGACTGGTCTGGCAGTTTTGCTAACTTCACAAATCACCAGTGTTCAGTGCCAAGTTCATTCCAGTTTATGAACTTTATTCCTTGAACTACGTGATTGGTCATGATTTTAAAATACGACTTATGGACGAAACCTCAAATTTTGAAATACTGGTTTTGACAATCATTTCATGTACCACACAAATTTAAGAACTCAAGACTGTACAGCCTGTTAGTTTACACACAAAGACTGCACTGCCTGTTAGTTTATAGGCCTAGTCCCTATTGTATTTAGTGTACGTATATAAAGTCTGTAACTGTCAGTTTTGCCTTGTCGAAAAGTTTTGTAGAACTGTTAAATTTTGTCCTTACCTTGACAGTAGTTTAGCTCAGGCCTATACCTGAAAATGATGTAATAAACTTCACATTTGCACACTTTTAAAATTATTCAAAAATGACAAATTTGAAATAGTAATTATAATTAATAGACTTTTGAAATATTAATGAAAGAACCATTACCAAACTGTACTGACATTCAATTTTTTTAAATTAAGAACAGCAGGGGAAAGGGGGAAAGGAAAAAAAAAGGGAACATGAGGGTTGAAATTGAATTGCTTAAAAGAACAAAAACAGGAACAAAGAAACAGCAGCAAATTCAGCAAATGGTAACAGTGTAGCAGGAGGGTTGTAATGTACTGACATTTGGTCTGTAATACTAATAGTGACAAGGGACGGGTATTGTTTCTGCAGTTTTGGTGTCTTTAGTTTTGATAATAGCCAAGTGGGCCAGTGATTTTCTGGTGCACACGACTTCTGTTTGTTACCAATCGTTCTGTTGGTGTTAGTTTAGTTTTTCAATTTCACAAGTCCTCTTTCCTGCCATCCCTTCCCTCACCATCTGTCCATGTCTGATTTCAAGACCATGCCAGCACAATCATGATTCTTTTGTACAGGCTCAAAGAGTCTGCAGATAATTACTGGCAGATGTGGATGAAGGGCTTAGGCCTACTGGAATTGTCTGAGTGCAATGTATCCCTTTGGGGAAAAACTGAACTAGGGATTGAACTGTCTGTGGCTGAACTTGGGACTTGCATGAATTGGTAAAATTGCTTTTTGTGCTAGCTACATATATTGTATATCAGTTATCACTGCAAAGAAATTTGTATTCAAGCTGTTTGGTACATAGTAATGCTGTTTGCAGACACAGACACAGAAAATAATGAAAACTTTGTACATTGGTGTCAGCTGGAGTTGCTTGCTATTTTCATTAATTTCAAGGAAGGGAAATGGAAAAACTTGTGTGCACATGTACAAACCCACTTGTAAGCTAGCACCCCCCCCCCCCACCTCCATATATAAGTTAATGTATTGTAAACATTAGCATTTCAACATTACATGCATGCTTGTGCCAGCACTTAGACCCCAAACTATTTATCAAGTGAGCACTACTGCTGTGGCACTGAGTCAAAAAGTGTGTCCAGTTTTAAAACATAATACCCCTCACCCTTTTTCTTTTTTTAATTTATTTATCATTTCTTTATTTCATGGTTTTCTTTAATTTATGAAGTTTCCTTCAGTTTTGAAAATCTTTGAATTGCACAGAAAGTACAGATGCGTTTAGGTCAGTGATGTAAATAACACCACCACAGCCAGCTTGGTAGTGACTGGCTTTTAGATATTATATGTTAGATGGAAAGGACAGCAGAAGTTTTCTTTCATACTTTTTCCTTTTTTTTACGTTTTTTTCATACCATTACTTCCATCACTCTCTTTTTTGTTTTTTGTTCTCTTTCCCTTACAGTTTATTTTTAAAAGCACTGAAGGTTAAGGATGCAGACGTGCACCACAAAAAATGGAATCACATATGATATGACCAGATAATACTTTGTCACTTTGAATGATTAGTCTATATCTGTAATGTGGTCAGACTTGTCAAATTTATTCTGTCATAGACTAGAGCAGGATTTGAAGTCTTTGAACTGAAAAAATTGTACTAATTGTATATTTGTTACACTGTTACTCCTTTAATACAAAAACATGGTTATATCTGTGCATGAAACAACAGCAGCAACAAAGAACAATTCCTTAAAACTAAAGGTTTAATTATAGCCAATGTCTAGTTGCAGAACTTCAAAGCCTTATGTGGAAGTGTTACACACGACATATGATACTATGCATACTGTTAGTGATCATGGCTTTCCATATGAATAGATCTATCTTTTGTCACTGCAAGTATCTCCTGTCTTCTGTTCCCATATCTGGTGGCTGATGCCATGGAAACGTGAAAACACCAGCATGCATGCCCATCGAAGACAATAGTATGCAGATTATGCAGCAACTTATGCCTGCGCAGTGTGGGCGAAATAATGTGCATTACATGCATCTGAAAAAAGGAATGCTGACAAAACAACAGAAAAACTATCGGTAATTTATGAAAATATATTCTTATTCTAATTGTGGTTAAGTAAGTTCGTGAAATACTTTGTTTGCGAAAGAATTTTACTTTTTCCATATATATGGTAATGACTATGATCAATATGTATGCATACAGCTCAGGACTTAAGTGTATTAGCATCTATCGTGGTGTATACATATATTGCTTCTATATTAGATTTTGAATGCTCACCACTGCTATTGAAGATCTTGGTGTCCTTTGAAGTGTTGATCAAATAATGTCAGTGTCTGAGTATCTTTATATCTTTATTGTATTTTCCAGTCAGTAGCTGTGGAGAAGGCCATAATTTTAACCCTACTGAATGAATAATAAATGATCCCTTTCTACTGTTACACAGTGGTAGTCTCCTTTTTTTTTTTTTTTTTCTGACATCCAAGATCTGGTTTGATCAGCTTTCGATTCTTATTTCCATTATTGTTACGAGTTATGCTTGATACAGTATAATATGGGCCAAACTACATGAACAGTGCATAATACATGATGTACATCACAGTATAGAGCTGTATACAATGGCTCTGTTTACAAAGCAGCAGCAGCAGCACCACCACCACCACCACCACCACCATCACCACCACCACCACCACCACCACCACCACCACCACCACCACCACCACCACCACCACCACCTTTTAATATCTTTCCTGTATTCACTTCATGTACATCGTACACCAGTGTACACATTATTAAACACCATATTTCAGAGATATTATTTAATATATATTTATTTAATATAGAACAGTTACAAGAGTTGCCATTGTAGTTGCTAAGTTGTGTATGTGTGTGCCAGCTGTTTCTAGTATTGCTTCCTTTACCCTGTCATGACTATTGATACTGATAGCTGATTAAAAAAGATCGGCTGCACCTTTCAGTAACATTACACTTTATGTTATGGTAAGGTGCCATTGTGCCTCTAGTCATTTGCGAGTCACATACTTCATACAGGTTTGTAGTGTTCCACTTTCCAGTCCACATTCCATGATATTGCAGCCTCACAAGTGTTGGCTCTCAGTCTCATGCCTTCTCCGTTTCTGACCTGACCGTTTTGAATGGAGGAGATCCACTTGTCAAAATAAGTTCTTAAAGTGTCTTACTCAGCAAGCTGCCAATTTGAACGCCTTCATGTCCTTGTGTTGAAGCAGTGTGCCTGCATTACTAAGACTGTTTGAGTATGTGTACAGTATACTTATGCATCATGTGAGTATGTGTGTGTGTGTGTGTGTGTGTGTGTGTGTGTGTGTGAGAAAAAAAAAAAAAAAAAAAAGAGAGAGAGAGAGAGAGAGAGAGAGAGAGAGAGAGAGAGAGAGAGAGAGAGAGACTTTCAGTTTCAAGTCAAGGTTTGGCATTGTTGTATCAGGAATCTTTTGTCAGACAACAGCATTAGCTACAGTAAGAAGAAGAAGAACACTTTCAGATCATTCCTTGAGACACTGACAGAAAGGGACAAATACCAGTCCACCTTTTGTCCAAGGTGCAGCAGGTGGTTGTGATGAGGATCTGTACCCAACACAGCCAGTGAACACTTGTCATGTTATCTGCTGTCATATAGTGTGCAAGTTCACTGTCATATAGTGTGCAAGTTCACTGTCATATAGTGTGCAAGGTCACTGTCATATAGTGTGCAAGGTCACTGTCATATAGTGTGCAAGGTCACTGTCATATAGTGTGCAAGGTCACTGTCATATAATGTGCAAGGTCACTGTCATATAGTGTGCAAGGTCACTGTCATATAGTGTGCAAGTTCACTGTCATATAGTGTGCAAGTTCACTGTCATATAGTGTGCAAGGTCACTGTCATATAGTGTGCAAGGTCACTGTCATATAGTGTGCAAGGTCACTGTCATATAGTGTGCAAGGTCACTGTCATATAATGTGCAAGGTCACTGTCATAGTGTGCAAGGTCACTGTCATATAGTGTGCAAGTTCACTGTCATATAGTGTGCAAGCTCACTGTCATATAGTGTGCAAGTTCACACTGACACCTTCATCGACCTGCCTTTGTGGTCAAGAGGACCAGAGAAGTGAATACAGTACAGCCATGTCTCCTTTGTCAAGTGGAGTGACAAGAGCTATTGCCAGTTACAACTCTGTGACCACCAAACTTCATTAAGTTCATAGCAATTGGCAGGGACTGGAAAAAATGGCCACATCACCTGATGTGGTCTGACCCTGTAGATGGCTGGTAAATAATAATAATAATAATAAAGGCAATTTATATAGCGCTTTCCAGAGCACAAAGCGCTTCACATAAAATCAGTATATAACTAAATACAAATAGATACACCAACATAAAATTTAAACATACCGCTGCTAACACTATATAACATAAAACATAAAATTTACGTTCAACAAGACATATTAACATAGTAAATTCAAATATTACTAAAAATAGTGACAATCATACAAAAATATTTTCTCTCTCTTTCTCTTCACACACACACACACACACACACACACACACACACACACACACACACACACACACACACACGACCCAAACACACTCCCTCTCTCAACCACTCAGTTTCTCTACTATCAAATTCTATCACGCTTACACATACTCTTACTCATACTCTCACTCTCTTGCCCCACCCCAACCATACTCTCGCTCTCTACCGTGCTCCCGATATTCCTTGGTCACTCTCTCTCTCTCCCGCACAGCCTCTCTCTCTCTCTCTTTTCCTCTCTCCCTCTCTCTCCCTCTCTCTTGCTCGCATAAACATGCTTCACACACACACACACACACACACACACACACACACACACACACACACACACACACACACACACACACACACATGTAGGAACGATGATCAGGGCTGAGAGAGAAGAGAAAGAGAAGATCAATGAAAGTATTGAGTGAAAAGATAGGTCTTCAGACTAGACTTGAAAGAAGGAAGACATTGCTTATGGCGAATATGATAGGGAAGGGAGTTCCAGGTCATGGCAGCAGAGTGGGAGAAAGCTCTCTGACCATGCAGTTTCCGGTTGAAACGGGGAACACAGAAAGTTCTTGTGTCGGTAGAGGATCGGAGCGTTCTGGATGGTACATACACTTGAAGAAGTTCAGACAGATAAGAGGGAGCGGAGCAAGTAAGAATTTTGTAACAGAGACAGCAACATTTGTATTTGATTCTTTGTTCAACTGGAAGCCAATGCAACTTTTTCAGAAGAGGAGAACATGACTGGGATCTAGGGGCTTTACAAACAAGCCTAGCTGCTGAATTCTGAACACGTTGGAGAGGTTGAATGACAACTGAAGGGCAGCCGATTAGAATAGAATTACAGTAGTCCAAGCGTGAAAGAATATAAGAGGAAATAAGAGGAAATAAGAGTTTTAGTGGCTTCCTCAGTAAGAAAGGGGCGGATAGAAGCAATACGTCTTAGTTCCATATAAGAAAGCTGGCATATCTTAGTGACATGTAAAGATGAAGAAGACAGTATAGGACTCTTACTAGTTTTAGTCTTACCAAAATGTCTGTCTTCTCTTTCTGAAGTCTTTCCACCCCATCTTACCTTCTTCATTTCTATTAACTCAGCATTGATCTGAATCTTTTTCTGAAAACTTTGCTTATAAATTACTTTAATTGGGAAAGTCTGCCATGGATTATGATATTATTTGATTCTGATTCTGAAAAATGGTAAAACAACAAAGTTTATATTTCATTGAGATATGCCATAAAGTCGACCTGACACTGTACCTTGGACTGGCGACTTTCAGTTTCAGGCATAATGACTGATGTTGCTTTTTTGTAATTAAACGTCACAGTGTCAACAACAACAACAAAAAATGTGTAAATATGTTGGAAAAGACAGACCTTATGGTATGGCTTGGCTCTTTTATTTTAGGCTTTTCTTAGGGTAGAGTGTCTTGTTTGTTTTTCAGGGGTGTTATTGATATGATATGTGCTTTGAATTCTTTGTTGGGACAGAAGACCTAGCTTTCTGTAAGTGCTGATCTATGATACTATTAAAACAATGTACGTCATGGTAGATTCTGTTGGTATTATGAGACATATTGAAAATATTGAACCTCTCTGTTGTAGATGTTGAGCCTTGTCAATGCATGTTTGTTACTGTATAGGGGTATGAAATAATGATATCAATATTATCATATTGTATAGAATTTATAACAACACATTCTCTGATTCTGACATTGACTGTTGTTTTTTACTTTGTAGGTGCTGGAGAGTCGGGCAAGAGCACGATAGTAAAGCAGATGAAGTAAGTTTGTCTTTACAGTTTACTGTATTTTCCCCCTCACACAAATGGAATTGAACTGCTTTTCCTTACAGTTTCCTTGTTGTGAGTGATGATTGGTTTACCCCACTGTATGAGTCAGTGATGGTTGGTTTTCCCCACTGTATGAGTCAGTGATGATTGGTTTACCCCACTGTATGAGTCAGTGATGATTGGTTTACCCCATTGTGTTGCTGCTGTTAATAATTTTTCCCACTTTATGAAGGTGGTTTGGTTTTCCCTGTCGTATTTACTATTTACTATTTAGTGATATTTATTTCATTGTATTTAGTGATGTTCCCCCCCGTTGTATAAAATTTAGTGACAGTTTATTTCCTCCAGTGTATTTAGTGATAGTTCGTTTTCCCCGATTCCGCATATATATGGATTTTTAATTAAAAAATTTTTTTTTTTACTGTGGTGTCTGCTAGCTGTCCTCTGCAGATATATATTACAGTATCTGCTAGTGTCTCTTTTATACTAGTACTTGCCTTTTCTTCCTCCATGTGCGATTCTGTGACTGTGTGTGTGTTTGACGTAGTATGTTTCCTTAATACCTGTTGGTCACCTGTTTGTTGGTTTTTGTTGTTGTTTTGTTTTGTATTTGCTTTTTTTTGTTGCTGTAAATTCAGTTTGCACTATTCGTGTTTGATTTTAAGAGATTGTTGTTGAGCTACTGGTTTGTTGTGTGTAACATTTTTATTGTTGTTATTTTCATAGTGTATGTGAGCTTGACTTTTTTGTTCTTCAGAGTGAAATATTATTGAAATGAAGAAGAAAAATTAGAAAATAAACAGAAGACAAAAAATTAGAAATTAACAAACAAAGTTAGAAAAAAATTAAGCACATGTGGGATGGAGACAGTGCAGGAAGAAAGGCATTATTGCATCATATCATTATCAACATCATCATCATCATCATCATCATCATCATCATCATCTGGCTTCAGTTAGTTCTAATCTAGATAACTGGAGGGAGCCAGTATCAATGGATTTCCTCAGCACACTTTTTAAACAGTATTAGAAAAATTCCATGAAGCGTTTTCACATTTTGTTGTTGAAGAATGTTTTGTTAACAGATGTCAGCATGTGTGTATGTGTGTGTGTGTGTGTGTGTGTGTGTGTGTGTGTGTGTGTGTGTGTGTGTGTGTGTGTGTGTGTGTGTGTGTGTGTGTGTGTGTACAAATCATTCATAAATTTAGAGATGGAAGTATTCCAGTTTCGTCAGTATATCACCAGAATAATTTTTGTTCATTGTGTATGAAAAAAGTTTTTTCTCACCGGATGTTGTTTTAGCGGTTGTTTTCATTGTGATCATGTAGGCCTATTAATTATCGATAGTCATGTAGTCGGATTAATTATAAATAGCCCAAGACAGTGGGGTACTGTGTGTGTAGACCATAGTCAGTGTAGGATTAGGATACAGGCATGATATAATTTGTAACCAGTGACCCATTATAAAGGGGGTCAGTACTGTTAACCATTACTGTGACTGTGAGTGTGACCATGGGCTTTGTGATTAAACTGTTAGTGTTACTGTGCGTATAAAACTGTTAGTAGGGAATGGACGGTGCTTCAGCTGTCTGTCAACCTTGTGAGTCACAGAGCTGGTCATGAATAGCTAATGGTCATTTGTTACGCTTGCCTGTGTCCATGCTAGTGTGTGTGTGTGTGTGTTTGTGTGTGTGTGTGTGTGTGTGTGTGTGTGTGTGTGTGTGTGTGTGTGTGTGTGTGTGTGTGTGTGTATGTGTGTGTGATTCATTGTATGGATACAATTTAACGCAGGAATAATAATTTCTGATTACTTCTACTGAAGATATACATGTACATAAAAAGTCATCCATATATTTCTGCAATAATGAAAACAGCTTGCAGTAAAAAGTGACTAAGAATGTGGAGCAAATGCACAGATATAATCATATTAAAGTTTTACTAATGTAATTCATGCTAGTAAAAGGAGGAACTGTGTGGTTGTTCAAATGGCATGTAATTTTTTTTTTTGAAACCATAATGCTGCCTTTGTCTTTTGTGTAAGACAGAATATGCACAAGGCGCCCATTACATATGTATGTCTTTGTGATTGAGTTCTTTGAAGTGTTTATTGTCCTTAGCTTTGTGTCATTTATATTGGTATCAAATGGTTGCTGTTACAAACACAAGCACAAAATTGTATGCAGACCTTTTAACTTGATGCAATCAGTCAGAGGCCTGGAGGCATTTTGCAGGTTTTGTAGATTGATGGTAGCGTCAGTTTGCACTCCTCCTGACATGAGGTGAAAACATCCTTCCTTGCTGTCACCAGCGCCCTGCCTCAATATTATTATGAGTGATGTGTGTCATTAACTGTCACAGTGTCAGTCTCTTCTCTAGAGCTGCTTTGGACAGACATGAATTTGATGATTGGGTCCTGTTTGAATGATCCAGTGGGTTGATTATGTATACATGTATACATTTCATGGTATTTCTGTTGTTAACATTGTTTCAGATCTGTGGGTAGTAGCATCGCTTACATTACAAACTTCTAAGAAATCAGATGTTGTCTGAATACATTGGTAGCTGAGGCTTTGTAGGCTTGACTGTAAATATTTGTGGATGGTATATATATGACAGGTTAATATGTTTTCTCAGGTACGTTCCCTCGCTTTTTGTCTAGAAGGTTATATTTCACAAATTCAGCCTAGTTAAACCAGGGGCTCTTTCAGTACAAATAACATCCCCACCTTCTGGAAACTGTGTGCTAGAAATGTCCTCTTTTCTGTCACTCTCTTTGTTTCTGCCTTGCTCCTTTGCTTTCTGTCATTTCTTCCTATCAGTTTCTGCCTTGCTGGCCCATTCACCTGTATGTGTTTGATAGTCTTACCTACTTTCTCTTAGGGTTTTTAATTGGGTGCATGTATTATGCGCACTTTTGGCTCTAGGGAAATGAGATATATATAAAAGCAATTTTAGGTAATTTAGGCTTGTTTTTGTATGTTATACTTTTTTTTTTATAGAATCCTTAGTTATGTATAAATTTGTATTCAGGTATATTTTTTAAATCCCTTGTGTGATAAATTGGATGGAGTGGTCAAGTGGTCAATGCCAGGTGCATCTCCTTAGATTATGAGTGCAGATGCATCAAGATATATGTACTTAATTTTCTTTTCCTTTTTTTTTTTCCTGTTGAAGTGTTGTGTGTGTATTGAAATGGTCATAGCCCTGATATGGGCTTTAAGCACAAATAACAGTTGAACCAGTGGGAGTTAGATGTTGCACGTTGCAATAATAATGTTGACATAAGTATTCAGCCATGTCAGAAGTCAGATGGTTCCAGAATGACTTGATAAACACTCATGAAATCTTGTGATCCAGCCTGACCAGCAGGTGTAACTAAAGTGTGTATAGGCATGGTCCTTTCCAGGGTCACAGTCTACTATTGTCCTGGTTTGTTGGGGTGATAACTGAAATTGAATTGAATTAAATTACCTTAGTCTGGCCAAGTTAAATGACCTAGAGTGAACTTAGAAAATGTGTTCCAAAGTGGACTTAACCCTTTGATTTCCGCACCTTATCCGTCAACGCAAAAATTAACCCTTTGACCCCCTCACCATGTTCATCAGCTTCCTGTGGACAGGGTGCTGGAGTTAAAGGGTTAGGAAAATACATGAACTAAATAATAAAAAAATAAGTGATCCAGAGTGGATTGTCAGATAGCATAAAATTGTGTGTGTGTGTGTGTGTGTGTGTGTGTGTGTGTGTGTGTGTGTGTGTGTGTGTGTGTGTGTGTGTTGTGTGTGTGTAAAGTTGTAGACAGAAAAAGAAAAATATAAGAAGAACCAGCTCACAGAGTTTGGGATCAGCGTTTGTTCAAGGGACATTCGTTATGGGTGTGTTACTCAATGTGTTTGTGTTACTTTGTGTGTGTGTGTGTGTATGTTACTTTGTGTGTGTGTGTGTGTATGTTACTTTGTGTGTGTGTGTGTGTGTGTTACTTGTGTGTGTGTGCTTTGTGTGTGTGTGTGTTACTTTGTGTGTGTGTGTGTGTGTTACTTTGTGTGTGTGTGTGTGTGTGTGTGTGTGGTGTTGTGTGTGTGTGTGTGTGTTGTGTGTGTGTGTGTGTATCTGATGCACTTTCCATGGGATTGATGATTGTGGTTGTGGTGTTTCAGGATCATCCATGAAAAAGGTTACACACAAGAGGAATGTTTACAGTACAAGCCTGTAGTGTACAGCAACACCATCCAGTCCATGATTGCCATTGTCCGTGCCATGAACCAACTCAGCCTGGAGTTTGGACACCAAGACAGAGCTGTGAGTAGATTGATTAACCTCCCTCAGTGTTGTTGTTTTTGGTGTTGGTGGTGGTGTTGTTGGTGGTGGTGTTGATGTGAGTTTGGACACCAAGATAGAGCTGTGAGTAGATTGATTAACCTCCCTCAGTGTTGTTGATGGTGTTGGTGTTGATGTTGATGTGAGTTTGGACACCAAGACAGAG
The DNA here is from genome assembly GCA_030674185.1 of Monoplex corrugatus. Lineage (NCBI taxonomy): Eukaryota > Metazoa > Mollusca > Gastropoda > Littorinimorpha > Ranellidae > Monoplex > Monoplex corrugatus. Next base: position 2,578,943 of record CM060312.1, on the reverse strand, counting down.
CTGTGAGTAGATTGATTAACCTCCCTCAGTGTTGTTGTTGTTGTTTGTGGTGTTGGTGTTGATGTTGATGCGAGTTTGGACACCTAGACAGAGCTGTGAGTAGATCAGCATTAACCCTTGACAACTACATCCTGTCCACCGCCATCCTGCATTGTCAGCCATGCTGGCAAAGCAAAAACATAACCCTTTAACTTCTTTATACTATCCAGCAGCTTCTTGTAGGGACCTAGTGGGTGGGATGAGGGAGTTAAGGTTTTTCCAGTTGGTGGCTACGGTGTGGGAGTCAAAGGGTTAGCCTCCCTCAGTGTTATTGTTGTTGTTGTTTGTTGTTGTTGTTGTTTGTTGTTGTTGTTGTTGGTGGTGGTAGTGGTAGTGGTGGGGTGGTCTTGATGTGAGTTTGGACATTAAGACAGAGCTGTGAATGGATCCACAGTCATCTTCCTCATTGGTGGTGATGTTATTGGTGGTGGTGTTGGTGTTGATGTTGATGTGAGTTTGGACATTAAGACAGAGCTGTGAATGGATCCACAGTAATCTTCCTCATTGGTGGTGATGTTATTGGTGGTGGTGTTGGTGTTGATGTGAGTAGTTTGGACATTAAGACAGAGCTGTGAATGGATCCACAGTAATCTTCTTCATTGGTGGTGATGTTATTGGTGGTGGTGTTGGTGTTGATGTTGATGTGAGTGTTGATGGATCCAATCATTGAATTCTTTATTGTTGGTGATTGGTGTATTTTGCTGTTGATTTTTTTTTTTCTTCTCTGAGGACCTTCTGCTGTCCGGCTCTCTCCAGAATTTCTTACTACTATTGGTAGTGTTGTTGTTGATGCTGTTGGTAGTGTTGTTACTATTGGTAGTGTTGTTACTGTCGGTAGTGTTGTTACTGTTAGTGCTGTCAGTAGTGTTGTTACTGTCGGTAGTGTTGTTACTGTTGGTGCTGTTGGTAGGTTGTTACTGTTGGTGCTGTCGGTAGTGTTGTTGTTGATGCTGTTGGTAGTGTTGTTACTATTGGTAGTGTTGTTACTGTTGGTAGTGTTGTTATTGTTAGTGCTGTCGGTAGTGTTGTTACTGTCGGTAGTGTTGTTACTGTTGGTGCTGTTGGTAGTGTTGTTACTGTTGGTGCTGTCGGTAGTGTTGTTACTGTTGGTGCTGTCGGTAGTGTTGTTACTGTTGTGCTGTCGGTAGTGTTGTTACTGTTGGTGCTGTCGGTAGTGTTGTTACTGTTGTGCTGTCGGTAGTGTTTTGTTTACTTTGGTAGTGTTGTTACTGTTGGTGCTGTTGGTAGTGTTGTTACTGTTGGTGCTGTCGGTAGTGTTGTTACTGTTGGTGCTGTGGTAGTGTTGTTACTGTCGGTAGTGTGTTACTGTTGGTGCTGTTGGTAGTGTTGTTACTGTTGGTGCTGTCGGTAGTGTTGTTACTGTTGGTGCTGTCGTAGTGTTGTTACTATTGGTAGTGTTGTTACTGTTGGTGCTGTCGGTAGTGTTGTTACTGTTGGTGCTGTCGGTAGTGTTGTTACTGTGGTGCTGTCGGTAGTGTTGTTACTGTTGGTGCTGTCGGTAGTGTTGTTACTGTTGGAATGTTGGTAGTGTTGTTACTATTGGTAGTGTTGGTACTGTTGTTACTATTGGTAGTGTTGTTACTGTTGGTGCTGTCGGTAGTGTTGTTACATTGTAGTGGTTATTGCAGTGTGGTTGTTAGTACTAGATCATTAGACAACTAGTTACTGTCAGATGAGATGTTAGATTAGAGTCGAGTAGGAGTGTTCATGTAGTAATAATAGCCAGTCTTGGCTATGTGGAAAACATTACATTGTCTGACATTAAACCTATCATAGCCGCTGTATAAGTGGTAAATTACATGTATCTGACAATATACTTATCATAGCCTGCCTGTGTATTAAGTGGTAAAATTACATTGTTCTGACAATATACCTTTCATAGCCTGCATGTGTATTAAGTGGGTAAACATTACATTGTTCTGACAATAACCTTACAAGCCTGCCTGTGTATTAAGTGGGTAAACATTACATTGTTCTGACAATAACCTTCAAGCCTGCCTGTGTATTAAGTGGGTAAACATTACATTGTTCTGACAATAACCTTCATAGCCTGCCTGTGTATTAAGTGGGTAAACATTACATTGTTCTGACAATAACCTTTCATAGCCTGCTGTGTATTAAGTGGGTAAACATTACATTGTTCTGACAATAACCTTACATAGCCTGCCTGTGTATTAAGTGGGTAAACATTACATTGTTCTGACAATATACCTTTCATAGCCTGCTGTGTATTAAGTGGGTAAACATTACATTGTTCTGGTAATAACCTTACATAGCCTGCTTGTGTATTAAGTGGGTAAACATTACATTGTTCTGACAATATACTTTCATAGCTGGCCTCTGTGTTGATGTTGTAAACATCACAACTGAAACTCGTGGGTAAATATTACATCTGAAAATGGGTTGACATTGTTCTGCTGTAGCATGGAGAAGCCAGCACACATGAGCACAGTGTGTATACTGCAGCTAATGAAGTGTGCATACTGTCAGCATAATGAAGTGTGCATACTGTCAACATAATGAAGTGTCATACTGTCACATAATGAAGTGTCATACTGTCAGCATAATGAAGTGTGCATACTGTCAGCATAATGAAGTGTGCATACTGTCAGCATAATGAAGTGTGCAAACTGTCAGCATAATGAAGTGTGCATACTGTCAGCATAATGAAGTGTGCATACTGTCAGCATAATGAAGTGTGCAAACTGTCAGCATAATGAAGTGTGCATACTGTCAGCATAATATGTGCAACTGTCAGCATATGAAGAGTTGTGTGTTGACGTACTTTATGCTGACTGCCCCAAGTCCATGTAGTCAGTAGTGTTGAGTGTGTTTGCTGAAAACCAAGGGAAGCCAGTGGAATTTGCTGACCTTGTGAAATGTTATGGCTTGTTCAGTTGTGTTGTTAGCTAGTTTCATATCTCCTGTATAATTCTTGTAGACGTGTGTAATAATAATAATAATAATATAATAATAATAATAATTACAATATTTATATAGCGCAAAATCTTGATAAAATCAAATCTAAGCGCTGAAACAGATACACACACACGCACGCACGCACACACACGCACGCACGCACGCACGCACACGCACGCACGCACACACACACACACACACACACACGCACGCGCGCGCGCGCACACACACACACACACACACACACACACACACCACACGGCTATAAATGGGGAGAAAGAATAAAAGCAATGGAAAATTATAGAGAGCATATTATATATACAATTATATATTACAATGTGATTCCCCTCCGAGCGGAGACAGGCTGCAGACGTGTGTGTATGATAATCCCTACCATCTTTGTGTGTGTGTGTGTGTGTGTGTGTGTGTGTGTGTGTGTGTGTGTGTGTGTGTGTGTGTGTGTGTGTGTGTGTGTGTGTGTGTGTGTGTGTGTGTGTAGTCTGTGGTTTGTGAGTCGCTCAGTCTGCCTCCTAGAAAATTTAAAGGCTTGTTCAGTTATGTAGCTAACTTTATGTCTATCTCTTTCATCTTGTAGACTCTGTGTGTGTGTGTGTGTGTGTGTGTGTGTGTGTGTGTGTGGTGTGTGTGTGTGTGTGTGTGTGTGTGTGTGTGTGTGTGTGTGTGTGAGATAATCCCTCCTATCTTTTTTTTCTTTGATTTGTTTTTTACTTTGTGGTTTGTGAGTCACTCTGACTGCGCCCTGTGGCCTGGCTGTCATTTGTCATTTTCTGTGGATGGAGTGTGTGTCTTTTCTTGAGCATGTAAAAACAAATTTCCTGTTACAACATAATGACAACCAGGAGGCTGGCTAATTGAGAATCATGTCATATTATTGCCGCCCACCTACACTACGCACAAAAAGTTAAGGATCACTTGCACAAAAATTCATAACTTTCAAAATAAGAAAGCCAATGTGTTGAAGTTTGGCAAACATTTAATTCCATGCTTTAGTGATAACGATACACAATTGCCTTCAATTTCGAGCAATCGTTTGGTGTGTACATTTGATCAAAGTGGGTACGTATCGAAATTTGATTTCCCAAAGTCATTGAAATCACAAGACAGGGCATTCTGATGCTCCCAAAAGTTCAGTAATGCGTGTAACCGCCATGGCTGTTCCGGCACTCGACGCAGCGAGTCCTCATCGAGTTGACCAAGTTGGTGAAGATCCTCTGTGGAAGCGCCTGCCACTCAGCCTGCAGCATCTGGTAGAGGTGTTGGGCATCCCTGGGAGGGGGGTGGTTGCTCCTCACTTTGCGATCCAGCTCATCCCAGAGGTTCTCAATCGGGTTGAGATCGGGACTGCATGCTGGCCGCTCCATTCTGTTGACTCCAGACTGCTGCAGGAAGTCGTTGACCACCCTTGCCCTGTGGGGGCGAGCGTTGTCATCCTGGTAGACAGCCGTCGGTCCCATCTGCTGTAGTGTAGGCACAGCCAGCGGTCGAAGGATCTCATCCCGGTATCGGAGGCCAGTCAGGTTACCCTGTACATGATACAAGGGTGTTCTGTGGTGAAGGCTGAAGGCCCCCCAGACCATTACAAAACCTCCACCAAAGGCCACCTTTTCTTGGACAGTGGTGTCAATAAAGCGTTGCCCTGGGCGCCTCCAGACCCTCAGTTGGCCGTCGTTGTGGTTCATGGTGAAGCGTGATTCATCACTGAACAGGACCTGGGACCATTGCTGACGTGTCCACCTCACGTGACGTCTGCAGAAGGCGCGGCGTGCTGCCCTATGGGCTGGAGTTAAGCGTGGCCGTACAGCTGGGCGACGAGAACGGAGGTTAAACCCATGAAGGCGGTTCCGTATGGTCTGCTGGCTGATGTTGATGTTAGTAGCCACCCTCAGCTGCCTTCGAATGATGCTGGAAGAGGCTGTTCTTGTCTGCAGGGCTTGTCGTTCAATGAGACGATCTTCACGTGGGTTTGTCTTCTTCGGTTGACCAGATCTGCGTCTTTCATGGACCCTCCCAGTGGCTGTGAAGCGTTGAATCAGTCTGACAATGACCGAGATGGACACCTGAAGTCGCCTGGCCACTTCTCACTTGGGAACACCATCTTGGAACCATGCAACAGCTCGTCCCCTCTCAAATTCGTTCAATTTTCGTCGTGGAGGCATTGTCAGATCAGGCCTACTACTGGTGGAATGTCTTCTTATAAAGCCAAGCAAGAGACAGCATCTCACACATAAACAGCAGTGCTTGCACGTGCATAATGGTTTTTCCATCTGGCTTGTGCAATGTGTTCAGGCAGAACGGTCCAAAACAAGGTCCTTTTTTGCAAGTTTCCGCTTTTCCGTTTGCGGCCAAGCTCAGTAGTAGAGAATCCCGTGCAATTTTCGCACTAACACATTATCGCCCACTTACAGCTGAACAAGAATTCATAACAATTTGGCTGGACTGAGAAATAAATAACAGTAGCGAACTGAGTTTATTACGCACCTGTTTTCTCATAGTGATCCTTAACTTTTTGTGCGTAGCTTATGATGCGGTATGCAGGCTGTTCAGCAACTGAAGGCTTGTAGTTGTACAGTGTTGGGGAAAAACATGCATGTATATCGCAGAAAAATCAAAATGGAAAATGGTCACAGGGTCTGTGTTCAGTGACCATAATTGATGAATCACACGTACTGACGTAGAGGGCTGGCTGGCAGAAGATGCAGTCATATCAAATCTTAATCATACTTAATCACCTGTGACACAACCTTCCCCGTCCCACTCATTTTGTGAAAGGCAAAGCTTTAATTATTTCTTCCCTTCATCCCGTGTGTGTGTGTGTGTGTGGGGGGGGGGTAGCTGCATGAGGATGCTGGAGGCTCTTTTAGTATAAATAATATCCTTGAAATCCTGTTCTGGAAATTTCCTCTTTTCTGTCACTCTCTTTGTTCCTGCCTCGTTTCTTTGCTTTCTGTCATTTTTTCCATTCATTTTTTGCCTTGCTGGTCCATTCAGCTGTATGTGTTTGATAAAGTCTTACATACTTTCTCTTAGGATTGATAATTGGGTACATGTATTGAGTGCATTTTTGGACCTAGGAAAGAGTGATATGTGGAAGCAATTTTATGTAGTTTAGGCTATTTTTTATACATATGTTTTAATGCTCATAGCTATGTTTAAATTTGTATTCAGGTAATTATGGTTTTTTAATCCTCTGTGTGATAAATTGGATGGAGCAGTCAACGCCAAGAACATCACCTTGGATTATGTGTGCGAATGCATTGATATGTGTACTTAATTTTCTTTTCCTGTTGAAATTTTGTGCATGTTTTGAAAGGTTATAGCCTGATACGGCTCTGCGCAGTTTTGTTGTTGTTGAGGAGTAACAAATTTCCTATTTTTAGACATGTTACTTTGTGCCTGATGGGGGGCCTGTAGTCGAGTGGTTAGAGCGCTCGTCTGCGGTGCGGAAGGTCGGTGGTTCGAATCCGCTAAACGCTGGTTCGATTTTTCCGGCCTGAAAACTCCCTCTGTCCACCCAGCAGTGAATGGGTACCTGACTTCGGTCGGGGGAGGTTTAAAAAGGCGGCGAAAGGAGAGGGATGGGCTCCGCCTTTCATAATGCCGTGCCCTAGACACGGTGAATCTTTAACAGTTCACCGCCCCTACGGCCATATTGACCATGGGACCTTTAACCTTTTTTTTTTAACTTTGTGCCTGAGGCTGATCTCTGATGTGTCTCCTGAAAGTGTGACTCTCTGTGGTCAGCACCTTTGGGTTTCCAGATGGACTGGAGTAGGTTGGATTCTTTTTCATTTTGTTTTTGTCTTTGTCAGAATGTTAGTGTGTGAAATGTTGGCCACTCTTCATGGGGAAATCATGGTATGATGATGTGGTACCACCTATACTTTGTCCTGTACAGTTGTCCTTGGTCTTGTTTGCCTGTGTTTCGTCTTGTTTGCCTGTGCTTTGTCTTGTTTGCCTGTGCTTTGTCTTGTTTGCCTGTGCTTTGTCTTGTTTGCCTTGTGCCTTGTTTGCCTTGTGCCTTGTTTGCCTGTGCTTTGTCTTGTTTGCCTGTGTTTTGTTCTGTCTTGTTTGCCTGTGTTTTGTCTTGTTTGACTGTGCTTTGTCTTGTTTGACTCTGCTGTGTCTTGTTTGCGCTGTCTTTTGTTCTTGTTTGACTCTGCTTTGTCTTGTTTGACTCTGCTTGTCTTGTTTGCCTGTGTTTTGTCTTGTTTGACTCTGCTTTGTCTTGTTTGACTCTGCTTTGTCTTGTTTGACTGTGCTTTGTCTTGTTTGACTGTGCTTTGTCTTGTTTGACTCTGCTGTGTCTTGTTTGCCTGTGTTTTGTCTTGTTTGACTCTGCTTTGTCTTGTTTGACTCTGCTTTGTCTTGTTTGACTCTGCTTTGTCTTGTTTGACTCTGCTTTGTCTTGTTTGACTGTGCTTTGTCTTGTTTGACTCTGCTTTGTCTTGTTTGACTGTGTTTGTCTTGTTTGACTCTGCTTTGTCTTGTTTGACTGTGCTTTGTCTTGTTTGACTGCTGCTTTGTCTTGTTTGACTCTGCTGTGTCTTGTTTGCCTGTGTTTTGTCTTGTTTGACTCTGCTTTGTCTTGTTTGACTCTGCTTTGTCTTGTTTGACTGTGCTTTGTCTTGTTTGACTCTGCTGTGTCTTGTTTGCCTGTGTTTTGTCTTGTTTGACTCTGCTTTGTCTTGTTTGACTGTGCTTTGTCTTGTTTGACTGTGTTTTGTCTTGTTTGACTTGCTTTGTCCTTGTTATGACTGTGTTTTGTCTTGTTTGACTGTGTTTTGTCTGTTTGACTCTGCTGTCTTGTACAGGTGTTCCTTTGTCTTGTTTGTTGATTTGTCTGTACGACCTGAACTTTTGTCCTATACATCTGTACTTTGTGTCCTGTACATCTGTACTTTGTGTCCTATAATCTGTTCTTTGTGTCCTGTAATCTGTTCTTTGTGTCCTATACATCTGTACTTTGTGTCCTATAATCTGTTCTTTGTGTCCTGTACATCTGTACTTTGTGTCCTGTACATCTGTACTTTGTGTCCTATAATCTGTTCTTTGTGTCCTGTACACTGTACTTTGTGTCCTATACATCTGTACTTTGTGTCCTGTACATCTGTACTTTGTGTCCTGTACATCTGTACTTTGTGTCCTGTATATCTGTACTTTGTGTCCTATAATCTGTACTTTGTGTCCTGTACATCTGTACTTTGTGTCCTGTAATCTGTTCTTTGTGTCCTGTACATCTGTACTTTGTGTCCGTATATCTGTACTTTGTGTCCTATACATCTGTACTTTGTGTCCTGTATATCTGTTCTTTGTGTCCTGTATATCTGTACTTTGTGTCCTATACATCTGTACTTTGTGTCCTGTATATCTGTTCTTTGTGTCCTGTATATCTGTTCTTTGTGTCCTGTATATCTGTTCTTTGTGTCCTATACATCTGTACTTTGTGTCCTGTATATCTGTTCTTTGTGTCCTGTATATCTGTTCTTTGTGTCCTGTATATCTGTTCTTTGTGTCCTATACATCTGTACTTTGTGTCCTGTATATCTGTTCTTTGTGTCCTGTATATCTGTTCTTTGTGTCCTGTATATCTGTTCTTTTGTGTCCTGTATATCTGTTCTTTGTGTCCTGTATATCTGTTCTTTGTGTCCTGTACATCTGTACTTTGTGTCCTGTACATCCGTTCTTTGTGTCCTGTATGCCTGTACTTTGTGTCCTGTACATCTGTACTTTGTGTCGTGTATATCTGTACTTTGTGTCCTGTACACCTGTACTTTGTGTCGTGTATTTCTGTACTTTGTGTCCTGTACACTGTACTTTGTGTCCTGTACACCTGTACTTTGTGTCCTGTACACCTGTACTTTGTGTCCTATACATATGTACTTTGTGTCCTGTACACCTGTACTTTGTGTTTTGTACACCTGTACTTTGTGTCCTGTACACCTGTACTTTGTGTCCTGTACACCTGTACTTTGTGTCCTGTACACCTGTACTTTGTGTCCTGTACACCTGTACTTTGTGTCCAGTACACTGTACTTTGTGTCCTGTACACCTGTACTTTGTGTTTTGTACACCTGTACTTTGTGTCCTGTACACCTGTACTTTGTGTCCTGTACACCTGTACTTTGTGTCCTGTACACCTGTACTTTGTGTCCTGTACACCTGTACTTTGTGTCCTATACATATGTACTTTGTGTCCTGTGCACCTGTACTTTGTGTCCTGTACACCTGTACTTTGTGTCCTGTACACCTGTACTTTGTGTCCTGTACACCTGTACTTTGTGTCCTGTTCATCTGTTTTTGTGTCCTGTAATCTGTACTTTGTGTCCTGTTCATCTGTTTTTGTGTCCTGTACACCTGTACTTTGTGTCCTGTTCATCTGTTTTTTGTGTCCTGTATATCTGTACTTTGTGTCCTGTACACCTGTACTTTGTGTCCTGTACACCTGTACTTTGTGTCCTGTTCATCTGTTTTTTGTGTCCTGTATATCTGTACTTTGTGTCCTGTACACCTGTACTTTGTGTCCTGTACACCTGTACTTTGTGTCCTGTAAC
>CM060312.1:2561892-2564392 GCA_030674185.1 Monoplex corrugatus | reverse complement strand
AGGATGCTGGTGACCGGAGTGCGGGAGTGAAAGGGTTAAAGTGATCGTGACGTAAGCCATAAGCCTGTGCGTAGGCTGACACACTGTTAACGTTTGGTGTTCTGAATACTAGTGTCCGTGTTCACAAGTGTCTGTCTGTTGTGGAAACAACCCAGGCTGTGTGCAACGCCCTATGAAACTCACCTGAATTACCATGACAGTTCCCAACCTGGTCCACCATGTCAGTTTGCCAGGGACGAAGTCTAGGGGATACCTGCTTTCTGACAAAGTTCCCAGTCCCCATGTATCATACAGACTGTATATCTGTACATCTGTCTACAGACTATGGACAGTCCCCATGTATCATACAGACACCATACCTCTACGTCTGTCTACAGACTATGGATAGTCCCCATGTATATCATACAGACTGCATATCTGTACATCTGTCTACAGACTATGGACAGTCACCGTGTATATCATACAGACTGCATATCTGTACATCTGTCTACAGACTATGGACAGTCCCCATGTATATCATACAGACTGCATATCTGTACATCTGTCTACAGACTATGGACAGTCCCTTGTATATCATACAGACTGCATATCTGTACATCTGTCTACAGACTATGGACAGTCACCATGTATATCATACAGACTGCATATCTGTACATCTGTCTACAGACTATGGACAGTCACCATGTATATCATACAGACTGCATATCTGTACATCTGTCTACAGACTATGGACAGTCACCATGTATATCATACAGACTGCATATCTGTACATCTGTCTACAGACTATGGACAGTCCCCTTGTATATCATACAGACTGCATATCTGTACATCTGTCTACAGACTATGGACAGTCCCCATGTATCATACAGACACCATACCTCTACATCTGTCTACAGACTATGGACAGTCCCCATGTATATCATGCAGACACCATACCTCTACATCTGTCTACAGACTATGGACAGTCCCCATGTATCATACAGACACACATACCTCTACATCTGTCTACAGACTATGGACAGTCCCCATGTATCATGCAGACACCATACCTCTACATCTGTCTACAGACTATGGACAGTCCCCATGTATATCATACAGACACCATACCTCTACATCTGTCTACAGACTATGGACAGTCCCCATGTATCATACAGACACCATACCTCTACGTCTGTCTACAGACTATGGACAGTCCCCATGTATCATACAGACACCATACCTCTACATCTGTCTACAGACTATGGACAGTCCCCATGTATCATACAGACACCATACCTCTACATCTGTCTACAAACTATGGACAGTCCCCTTGTATATCATACAGACTGCATATCTGTACATCTGTCTACAGACTATGGACAGTCCCCATGTATCATACAGACACCATACCTCTACATGTGTCTACAGACTATGGACAGTCCCCATGTATCATGCAGACACCATACCTCTACGTCTGTCTACAGACTATGGACAGTCCCCATGTATATCATACAGACACCATACCTCTACGTCTGTCTACAGACTATGGACAGTCCCCATGTATATCATACAGACACCATACCTCTACGTCTGTCTACAGACTATGGACAGTCCCCATGTATATCATACAGACACCATACCTCTACATCTGTCTACAGACTATGGACAGTCCCCATGTATATCATACAGACACCATACCTCTACATCTGTCTACAGACTATGGACAGTCCCCATGTATATCATACAGACACCATACCTCTACATCTGTCTACAGACTATGGACAGTCCCCATGTATCATACAGACACCATACCTCTACGTCTGTCTACAAACTATGGACAGTCCCCATGTATATCATACAGACACCATACCTCTACATCTGTCTACAGACTATGGACAGTCCCCATGTATATCATACAGACTGCATATCTGTACATCTGTCTACAGACTATGGACAGTCCCCATGTATCATACAGACACCATACCTCTACATCTGTCTACAGACTATGGACAGTCCCCATGTATCATACAGACACCATACCTCTACATCTGTCTACAAACTATGGACAGTCTCCATGTATCATACAGACACCATACCTCTACGTCTGTCTACAAACTATGGACAGTCCCCATGTATCATACAGACACCATACCTCTACATCTGTCTACAGACTATGGACAGTCCCCATGTATATCATACAGACACCATACCTCTACATCTGTCTACAGACTATGGACAGTCCCCATGTATCATACAGACACCATACCTCTACATCTGTCTACAGACTATGGACAGTCCCCATGTATCATGCAGACACCATACCTCTACATCTGTCTACAGACTATGGACAGTCCCCATGTATATCATACAGACACCATACCTCTACGTCTGTCTACAAACTATGGACAGTCCCCATGTATCATACAGACACCATACCTCTACATCTGTCTACAGACTATGGACAGTCCCCATGTATATCATGCAGACACCATACCTCTACGTCTGTCTACAAACTATGGAC
>CM060312.1:2541892-2556892 GCA_030674185.1 Monoplex corrugatus | reverse complement strand
ACAATAAAAGTCACTTTAAGTCTTTTCGTGGGTGATGTCTCTGATTTTAACTTTAAGTCACTTTAAGTCTTTTCATAGGTGATGTCACTGATTTTAACTTTAAGTCACTTTAAGTCTTTTCATAGGTGATGTCACTGATTTTAACTTTAAGTCATTTTAAGTCTTTTCATAGGTGATGTCACTGATTTTAACTTTAAGTCACTTTAAGTCTTTTCGTGGGTGATGTCACTGATTTTAACTTTAAGTCACTTTAAGTCTTTTCGTGGGTGATGTCACTGATTTTAACTTTTAAGTCACTTTAAGTCTTTTTGATGTCACTGATTTTAACTTTAAGTCGCTTTAAGTCTTTTCGTGGGTGATGTCACTGATTTTAACTTTAAGTCACTTTAAGTCTTTTCGTGGGTGATGTCTCTGATTTTAACTTTTAAGTCGCTTTAAGTCTTTTCGTAGCTGATGTCACTGATTTTAACTTTAGTGTTGACTTGAGTGATGTCTTAGTGTTACGGAAGAGCATAAGTTGTAAAAGCCTTCACAAGAGCACATGCTGTTGGTTGTGATCTGAGTGAAATGGCAGCCAAGTGAATGGATACGTGTGCACTTGTTAACCTTCATAAGGCCATGTCCACAATCATGTTTATTGATCAACCAGTTCCTGTTTTGGCCAGGCTGTAAATAACAGGGATATCACTTCACTGTGACAGGTCAGCCATTCGGTGTTAGACTGCGACATGTTGCAATAACAAGCAAGTTGTTTATTAACTTTCATTCCCTCCCTTGACGGGCGTGGTAGCCAATGGTTAGAACGTGACGCTTCAGTCGTGAAGTCTCAATCTGGTCCTGCCTGTCAAGTGGCTGGTGGGTAAAGGCTGCTTTCCTGATGTCACTGATTTTAACTTTATTGTTGACTTGAGTGATGTCTTAGTGTTTCGGAAGAGCATAAGTTGTAAAAGCCTTCACAAGAGCACATGCTGTTGGTTGTGATCTGAGTGAAATGGCAGCCAACTGAATGGATATGTGTACATCTCTTGAGTTCAGGTTCAGGTTCATATTGCTTATTGTCCAGCCGACTACTAGAGCCATATCAGGGCTAACACCTCCTTAAAACTCGGGTCAACATATGTGCAGACAAACACGTTATGTCTGAACTGCCATGGTATTTATGTGCACGGAGAACATCATATAGACTTCCCCCATGGGGATGCCGGGGCTCTTTCAGTATGAATAGTGTACCCACCTTCTGGAAATTCTGTGCTAGACATTTCCTCTTTTCTGTCACTCTCTTTGTTTCTGCCTTGTTGCTTTGCTTTCTGTCATTTCTACCAAATCATTTTCTGCCTTAATGGTCCATTCATCTGTAGGTGTTCGATAATGTCTTATGTACTTTTTCTTAGGATTGATAGTTGGGTACATGTATTATGTGCATTTTTGTCTCTAGGGAGGTGAGATTTGCGGAAGCAATTTTAGGTAACTTATGCCTGTTTTTATATATGTTTTGGTGTCCTTAGGTATGCTTTTATTTGTATTCAGGTATGTTTTTTAAATCTCCCCTGTGCAATAAATTGGACGGAGTGGTCAATGTCGGGAGCATGTCCTTAGATTATGTGCGCGAATGCAATGATATGTGTACTTAATTTTCTTTTCTTTTTTTTTTCCTGTTGTAGTTTTGTATGTTTTGAAGCGGTTATAGCCCAGAAACGGCTCTGCGCAGTCGGCTGGGCTTTAAACAACAATAACAACAATAACACCATAAAAACTAGTTAGAGATCTTGTCAGCCCTGTCAGTATTGATGGCGTATGGAAACATTAAATACCCATCATGCACACTCCTGAAAATGGAGTATGACTGCCTGCTTTGCAGGTTAAAAGTTTTTTTTTCATTTTTGTTTTCTTAATTTCAATCTTTTTTTTTTCTCTCTCAAGAAAACGTCTCCGCGTTTAGAATAGATCCATAAAAAACCCTTCGTATCCAGTGAATAATGAGAATGTGGTAATAAACTACAAAGTAGTTGTCACAGCGCTTTAAAACTGGTCACACACCTGTCGTAATAAACTACAAAGTAGTTGTCACAGCGCTTTAAAACTGGTCACAAACCTGGCCCAGTTATTCCCTATCTTTTAGCGAAATTACGTACAGATGTTGTGACGTCATTTATTATGACGTCATGTTTGGTACAGTCATTTCACGTCATGGCCAAGTTTAGCATTACACAAGAGCGTGCTTGCAATAAAAGTAAAATGAAATTCTGGTGCATTAATAATATACAGACTCTATATTAAAACCACAACAAAGTGTGCTGAGACAAGTTCTTTTACAGGCTGCACTTTATAGGTGAGTGTGATTCTTTTAAGATGGACGAAATGATTTTGAAGGCAAGCATGGTTCCACTTGAAGCTATTAGTATTAACGAGAAAAAAAAATATAGAATGAAAACAGTTGAATAACTTATGTAGAGATAGCTGATGACATTGGTATTAGTCGTGGATCAGTTCATGTGATTTTAACAAGTCAGTTTGGAGTGAGATGTGTTGCAGCAAGGTGGGTCATGCACTGTACTGCCTTACAACAGACTAAACACAGGCACGATTCACTGTTACAGAGACTCACTTAGAATAGGTACAGAAATGACGGTGATCGCTTTTTAAATCAAATAGTTACCATCAGTGAAACCAAGACCAGGGTTAGAGGCAGTGAACCGGAATTAAAGAGACAGTCATCAGAGTGGCACACTCCCCACTTCCTTAGGCCCACCAAGTTCAGAGGAAAACGAGGACATTTTGAAGACGTTAATGGTAGATGCCTGTGACAAGAAGGATGTACTGACGGCGTTCCAGTGGGACAAACCGCTATCAGGATTACTGCAGGCAAACCGCTATCAGGATTACTGCAGGCAAACCGCTATCAGGATTACTGCAGGCAAACCGCTATCAGGATTACTGCAGGCAAACCGCTATCAGGATTACTGCAGACAAACCGCTATCAGGATTACTGCAGACAAACCGCTATCAGGATTACTGCAGACAAACCGCTATCAGGATTACTGCAGGCAAACCGCTATCAGGATTACTGCAGACAAACCGCTATCAGGATTACTGCAGACAAACCGCTATCAGGATTACTGCAGGCAAACCGCTATCAGGATTACTGCAGGCAAACCGCTATCAGGATTACTGCAGGCAAACCGCTATCAGGATTACTGCAGGATGTTTTTCATAACATTACCCAGACAGACCTGCAATCCGAAAGAAACGTAAACCACTGTTTCATGATTCGCAGTTGATATGACATGACAACGCATCTCGCCACAAAGCAGAAAGGCTAACGTCACTTCTGACGTCATGTGAGTAGGACGTTCGGCCACAACCCGCCTGTAGCCCTAATACCAGTCACCCAGGCTTTGAACGAGTTGAGAATTGAAAGAACCCCTGTCCTTAGTGACCGTGTCCACGACACAGACAACGTGAAGTGGAGATGGCCAAGCGGGTACAACATACCAACACTGGTTGCTTAGCAGTGAGCATCCTGGATCTTCATAACAGATGGTAACCGGTCGTTTAGCAGAAAAGATGGCACATGGAAGGAATATAGAAAGGCACTGATCATTATCTTTCTTTATTTCCTTGTTTTTGATATTTATAGACAACAGATGGTAACCGGTCGTTTAGCAGAAAAGATGGCACATGGAAGGAATAGAGAAAGGCACTGATCATTATCTTTCTTTATTTCGTTGTTTTTGATATTTATAGACAACAGAAGAGTGGCAGAATGGTTCAGACATTCGCCTGACAGTAATTAAACTTGAGGTTCCAGAGTTCGTTCCTGGTGAGGCCTTGACTTTTCTCCTCAGCCTGATCATAAAATAGAACTGAACGGTGAGTCCTTCGGAAGGGGACAAAAAAAAAAAAAAAAAAAAAAGTTGACTCGTGTACCTTCTGGCCTGCGCACGCTAAAGGTCCCATGGCAGTTAAAAATCGTGAAGAGCAGGGTATTTGCCTGGCTGCCCTGGTAAAGAATAGTGGAGAGTGGTGATTTTCTGTCTCTCCTTGAAGTCGTTAGCCTGTCTCTCCCCTTGAAGGTCGTTAGCTTTGCCTTTGAAGTCTTGGTTAAAAAAAACAACTGGGTGGCGCTGCATTGCGGCGACGCACTCTCAAAGGGGAGAGCAGCCCGAGTTTCACATGGTAAAGCCACTGTGATAAAGAAATGAATATGAATATTCTCACTATTCATTGGATGACCTCCTACACGGAAAGACCCACTGCACTGGATTGTACTGGTTATGATGTAGAAGAGCACATGGGAGTGACCGTCTAAGATCCCAGAAGATTCCCACCTCATATCCACCAGTGTGGTGTTGGGGTGTGAAAGGGTTACTGCCCACCTCATATCCACCAGTGTGGTGTTGGGGTGTGAAAGGGTTACTGCCCACCTCATATCCACCAGTGTGGTGTTGGGGTGTGAAAGGGTTACTGCCCACCTCATATCCACCAGTGTGGTGTTGGGGAGTGAAAGGGTTACTGCCCACCTCATATCCACCAGTGTAGTGTTGGGCAGTGAAAGGGTTACTGTCATCAAGCCAGGAGAGTGCACCACCAGCAGACTACGAGAAGGCAAGGTGTGGGTGTGGGGGAGTCACTAACAAGCGCTGTACATCAGTACATGCCTTGTGTCACTTTTATCATAGCCCACAGTTTGCCTGTCTTTAGAGAGGACGGGGGGAGGGGGGAGGGGTGAGGGGGAGAGAAGAGGGGGAGGTTGTTATTAAGTTTTACTAAAGATGACATTGTTCATCAGCTCAGAATTTTGTGACATTAAGTCTCTTACGAGCTGGTCTGCTTCCCCAGCTTTGTGTGTGTGTGTGTGTGTGTGTGTGTGTGTGTGTGTGTGTGTGTGTGTGTGTGTGTGTGTGTGTGTGTGTGTGTGTGTGTGTGTGTTGTGTGTGTGTGTGTGTGTGTGTGTGTGTGTGTGTGTGTGTGTGTGTGTGTGTGTGTGTGTGTGTGTGTGTGTGTGTGTATGTATATGTGTGTGTGTGTGTGTGTGTGTGTGTGTGTGTGTGTGTGTGTATGGTGATGGGTGATGAAAGAGGATGGCAGCTAAAAGCTTAGTTTGTTGTGGGTGTGACGGTGGTGGTCGTCGTCGTTGTTGAAAGTTCAGGCTGTTGTGGACGAAGGAGCTGAAGAGAGTAGTGGTTGTCAGGTAGAAAGAAAATTGAAGAAAGTGTTAGATGTCAGGTAGACAGCTTACATGTACATAGCAAAATGTGTTTATTTATCCACTTTTGTTTATAGTGGGTGAGAGGTAGCAGGTATGGGGTGAAAAGCTGGGGTGAGGGCTAAGGGTGGTAACTTACACCGTAAGTTCAGGGGTTTGCTTATGATTGAAATGAAGGTGTGTCTGGGAATGCAAGGATAATAATGCCTTTCTGTGTTTGTCTCTTTGATGTCTGTCTGTTCCTTCCTGGTGTGCTTCCATCACCCCCCCCCACCCCCAGCATTGTGAGTTTCTGAGTTTTGTTTGATGATGGCTTGTCAGCTTGCTAACGGTCCTCCAACACTGCCTTTGATATATATATATATAATGAATTTGTCAGCGGCTGACGTGACAGAAGAGGAGCGAATAGATAAGTCCATGGATATATAACAGGGAAGAACAAAAGCCGGCAATAGATAAGTCCGTAGACATGAAGGGAAACACACTCCCATTGTGTGATCCACGTTTAGACTGTAAGCACACTCCCATCTGTCGTGATCCACGTTTAGACTGTAAACACACTCCCCATCTGTTGTGATCCACGTTTAGACTGTAAACACACTCCCCATCTGTTGTGATCCACGTTTAGACTGTAAACACACTCCCCATCTGTCGTGATCCACGTTTAGACTGTAAACACACTCCCCATCTGTTGTGATCCACGTTTAGACTGTAAACACACTCCCCATCTGTCGTGATCCACGTTTAGACTGTAAACACACTCCCCATCTGTTGTGATCCACGTTTAGACTGTAACACACTCCCATCTGTCGTGATCCACGTTAGACTGTAAACACACTCCCCATCTGTCGTGATCCACGTTTAGACTGTAAACACATCCCCATCTGTCGTGATCCACGTTTAGACTGTAAACACACTCCCCATCTGTCCTGATCCACGTTTAGACTGTAAGCCACTCCCCATCTGAACCTGTCTGCTCCAAGACCCAGACCCGCCTTGTGCGTCACTGCTGTCGGTCGACCCATGGCCTACAGATGGATGAAGAGTCTCACAACGCCCACAGCTGGCTCAAGGAGGGAACAAATTGTCACTGATGATCATTTATGTCTGCTTGTGTTAGGGATGACATGACAGCTAACCTTTTCTCTCACTAACCACTAACTCCTGCAGTCTTTAGTTTCACTTTCTGCTCTGTAAATGTGGCCGGGGCTGTTTCAGTGTAAGTAGTATCCCCACCTCCTTTACTGTCACTGTCTTTGTCTATTCCTGGCTCCTTTGTTTTCTGTGATCTCTTCCTATCATTGTCTGCCTGGCTGGTCCAGTCACCTGTATGTGTTCTATGAAGCTTTACGTACTGCTTTCTCTTAGGATTTATAATTGGCTACATGTATCAAGTGCATTTTTGGTTGTAAGGAAATGTGATGTGCAGAAGCCATTTTAGGTCGTTTAGGCCTGGTTTTATTGTAGTGTCCTTAGGTACATGTTTAAATTCGTATTCAGGTGTTTTTTAAATCACCTAGTGTTAAATTGGGTGAGGGATCAGCGCCAGGGGCATATCCTTAGCTAGATTATGTGCGCTAGTGCATTGATACATGTACCTAAGTTTCTTTTTCATTTTTCTGCCCAGTGAAGTATTGTGTACGTTGTGAGATGGGTGTAACCCTGATATGGCTCTGTGCAGTCGGCTGGGCTTTAAACAAAATAACGGTTTTACTTTTGAGCTTTCTTACGACTGCAGTTTGATACTCGCAATAAGTTCCTTCTGCCCTAATGGGGCCAATACCATGTGACGGAACAGGATGAACACAGATCATGGCGTACACCATAGGTTGGCACATGAATGCTGTGTGATGGCAGGGTAGGTCTGGACACTGGGGACAGGAAGCTGATGGACGCTCGATATGAGAGAGTGAAAAGATTAGTGTTCATTTGAGTCAGCTCACCGGGGATGAGGTGGGGTGGGGGGTGGGGGATACCATTCCCTTAAATGATCTTGTCTGCCCGTACATGGCCTTCGTCACTGCAAGACACCGGTGTCAAGCAGTGCAAGTTGTACAGGTGTTGGTGATAGCCAGCAGGCTTGTTATTTAGCCGCCTGTGTGCCGGAGACACTTGATATTTACCTGTTGGAAAGATGTGGGCTGTTTACCCCATGGAATTAGGTGGAAGGGTCGTGTCACTGTGTACCTAGTCATTGTGACCAAGCTTTGCCTGGCCTGTCACTGGACCAGGATTTACCGATGTCGTAATGCCAGCTCTGTATGTTACACAGGTAAGCCCGGATTAAGAGTGCAGTGACATTAGCTGGTAGAATTAGAAAGTTGTCAGAGGAGAATGCTTGGCTTCTGTCTTATTGTGGCCTTGGCTTGTTGGTCTTGCTACAGGTGGCCACACACACACACGTTGTGGTTTGTTTGTTGCATTCTCTGAATTTGTTGTCTGTCTGTTTGGCCCACACTCTGCAGGCGTCATGTTGCTTCCAAGTCTGCATATTCTATCGTGGTGGCTGTGCATGTTGGGTATTTTATAATAATAATAATTACAATATTTATATAGCGCAAAATCTTGATAAAATCAAATCTAAGCGCTGAACAGACACACACGCACACACACACACACATACACACACACGCACGCACGCACGCACGCACGCACGCACGCACGCACACACACACACACACACACACGCATGGCTATAAATGGGGAGAAAGAATTTCAGTGTTTGTAGTCTTAAGTTATCATATACTGATATGCTTTGCATGCTGGGTATTCAGTTGCCTGTCTTATTGACAAAGCACCCAAATGACCTCAGTGGTCAGGTTTTTGAAAACAGCTACACTGTTTCTAAATTGAGCATAGAATTCAGTACATATATGCCTTCCTGTCTTTGTTAAAAAATTATCACTTGACTATATATATCCTGTAATGTCTGTTGTACAGTACATGTTTCAAGACTGTTGTCTGTATGTTGTACAGTACAGGTTTCAAGACTGTTGTCTGTATGTTGTACAGTACAGGTTTCAAGACTGTTGTCTGTATGTTGTACAGTACAGGTTTCAGGACTGTTGTCTGTATGTTGTACAGTACAGGTTTCAAGACTGTTGTCTGTATGTTGTACAGTACAGGTTTCAAGACTGTTGTCTGTATGTTGTACAGTACAGGTTTCAAGACTGTTGTCTGTATGTTGTACAGTACAGGTTTCAGGACTGTTGTCTGTATGTTGTACAGTACAGGTTTCAAGACTGTTGTCTGTATGTTGTACAGTACAGGTTTCAGGACTGTTGTCTGTATGTTGTACAGTACAGGTTTCAGGACTGTTGTCTGTATGTTGTACAGTACATGTTTCAGGACTGTTGTCTGTATATTGTACAGTACAGGTTTCAGGACTGTTGTCTGTATGTTGTACAGTACAGGTTTCAGGACTGTTGTCTTTGTCTGTAAGTCTGTTGTCCAGTGCGGTTTTATTGTTAGGACGCTTATATAGCACTGACTGTATGTAAGTCTGTAGCACAGTAGAGAGATGTGCCCTAGCCCTGTATGTAAGTGTTTAACACAACACAGAGGTAGGTAGGTATGTATGGCCCTAGCCCTGTATGTAAGTGTTTAACACAACACAGAGGTAGGTAGGTATGTATGCCCTAGCCCTGTATGTAAGTGTTTAACACAACACAGAGGTAGGTAGGTAGATATGGCCCTAGCCCTGTATGTAAGTGTTTAACACAACACAGAGGTAGGTAGGTAGGTATGGCCCTAGCCCTGTATGTAAGTGTTTAACACAACACAGAGGTAGGTAGGTATGGCCCTAGCCCTGTATGTAAGTGTTTAACACAACACAGAGGTAGGTAGTAGGTATGGCCCTAGCCCTGTATGTAAGTGTTTAACACACACACAGGTAGGTAGGTATGGCCCTAGCCCTGTATGTAAGTGTTTAACACAACACAGAGGTAGGTAGGTAGGTATGGCCCTAGCCCTGTATGTAAATGTTTAACACAGCACAGAGGTAGGTAGGTATGGCCCTAGCCCTGTATGTAAGTGTTTAACACAACACAGAGGTAGGTAGGTATGGCCCTAGCCCTGTATGTAAGTGTTTAACACAACACACAGGTAGGTAGGTATGGCCCTAGCCCTGTATGTAAGTGTTTAACACAAACAGAGGTAGGTAGGTATGTATGGCCCTAGCCCTGTATGTAAGTGTTTAACACAACACAGAGGTAGGTAGGTAGGTATGGCCCTAGCCCTGTATGTAAGTGTTTAACACAACACAGAGGTAGGTAGGTAGTGTATGGCCCTAGCCCTGTATGTTAAAGGGTGGTTATAACACAAACAACCAGAGGTAGGTAGGTATGTATGGCCCTAGCCCTGTATGTAAGTGTTTAACACAACACAGAGGTAGGTAGGTATTATGGCCCTAGCCCTGTATGTAAATGTTTAACACAACACAGAGGTAGGTAGGTAGTATGGCCCTAGCCCTGTATGTAAGTGTTTAACACAACACAGAGGTAGGTAGGTATGTATGGCCCTACCCCTGTATGTAAGTGTTTAACACAACACAGAGGTAGGTAGGTAGTATGGCCCTAGCCCTGTATGTAAGTGTTTAACACAACACAGAGGTAGGTAGGTAGGTATGGCCCTAGCCCTGTATGTAAGTGTTTAACACAACACAGAGGTAGGTAGGTAGGTATGGCCCTAGCCCTGTATGTAAGTGTTTAACACAAGACAGAGGTAGGTAGGTAGTATGGCCCTAGCCCTGTATGTAAGTGTTTAACACAACACAGAGGTAGGTAGGTATGGCCCTAGCCCTGTATGTAAGTGTTTAACACAACACAGAGGTAGGTAGGTAGTTATGGCCCTAGCCCTGTATGTAAATGTTTACACAACAACACAGAGGTAGGTAGGTAGGTATATAGCCCTAGCCCTGTATGTAAGTGTTTAACACAACACAGAGGTAGGTAGGTAGTATGGCCCTAGCCCTGTATGTAAGTGTTTAACACAACACAGAGGTAGGTATGTATGCCCTAGCCCTGTATGTAAGTGTTTAACACAACACAGAGGTAGGTAGGTAGGTATGGCCCTAGCCCTGTATGTAAGTGTTTAACACAAGACAGAGGTAGTAGCCCTGTAGTGTATGGTTTAACACAACACAGTAGATAGTCCCTAGCCCTGTATGTAAGTGTTTAACACAACACAGAGTAGTTAGCCCTGTGTAAGTGTTAACACAACAGAGTAGCTTGCCCTGTGTGTAGTGTTTAACACAACACAGAGTAAGCTTAGCCTGTATGTAAGTGTTTAACACACAAGAGTAGTCTAGCCCTGTTGTAGTGTTTAACACAACAGAGAGTAGGTCTTAGCCTGTATGTAGTTTTAACACAAACAGAGGTAGTGGCCCTAGCCCTGTGTGTAAGTGTTTAACACAACACAGAGATAGTTAGCCTGTATGTAGTGTTTAACACAACACAGAGGTAGTCTTAGCCCTGTATGTAGTGTTTAACACAACACAGAGGTAGTCTTAGCCCTGTATGTACGTGTTTAACACAACACAGAGATAGTCTTAGCCCTGTATGTACGTGTTTAACACAACACAGAGATAGTCTTAGCCCTGTATGTACGTGTTTAACACAAACAGAGATAGTCTTAGTCCTGTATGTACGTGTTTAACACAACACAGAGATAGTCTAAGCCCTGTATGTAGTGTTTAACACAACACAGAGATAGTCTAAGCCCTGTATGTACGTGTTTAAACACAACACAGAGATAGTCTAAGCCCTGTATGTACGTGTTTAACACAACACAGAGATAGTCTAAGCCCTGTATGTAAGTGTTTAACACAACACAGAGGATAGTCTTAGTCCTGTGTGTAAGTGTTTAACACAACACAGAGATAGTCTTAGCCCTGTGTGTAAGTGTTTAACACAACACAGAGGTAGTCTTAGCCCTGTATGTAAGTGTTTAACACAACACAGAGATAGTCTAAGCCCTGTATGTAAGTGTTTAACACAACACAGAGGTAGTCTTAGCCCTGTATGTACGTGTTTAACACAACACAGAGATAGTCTAAGCCCTGTGTATAAAGTGTTTAACAGCACACAGAGGTAGTGGCTTAGCCTAGTAAGTCAAGTAGTGGAAGTGGAGGAAGGAAGCAGTACGTGTCCACTGCCTGTGTCAGTGTATCACTGTATATGTCTCTACCGCTGGTGGCAGTCAGGTCAGGTCAGGTCAGGTCAGGCTCTACAACAATTTATAGCTGGGGCTGAGAGAGGCAGTGAGTGGAATGAAAAAACTTTTGCCTGCCATTCTGCGATCACGGAAACTGAAGGCTTTCGTATCAAGCTAAAGACCAAAACAACAAAGGATAATAGCAATAATGATAATAGTGATGATAAAAGTAATAATAATAATAATAGTAATGATAGTAGTATTAGTTTTAATGATATAATGATTTATAATAATGATAATAATAATAATAATAATGATAACAGTAGTGACAATAATAATAATGATGATGATGATAATAACAATAACTATAATTTTTGTAAAGCGTTATTCTCCAAACTAATTTGGACTTGTGCATAAACATTTACATGACATGGATGTAACATCCACAGAAGTACTGGTATAGCTTGTGTAAACCAGCTGGTGATCACACCACAGCCCTACATAACACACCACAGTCCTACATAACAGACCACAGCCCTACATAACAGACCACACCCTTACATAACAGACCACAGCCCTACATAACAGACCACACCCTTACATAACAGACCACAGTCCTACATAACAGACCACAGCCCTACATAACAGACCACAGCCCTACATAACAGACCACAGACCTATATAACACACCACAGCCCTACATAACAGACCACAGCCCTACATAACAGACCACAGCCCTACATAACACACCACAGCCCTACATAACAGACCACAGCCCTACATAACAGACCACAGCCCTACATAACACACACAGCCCTACATAACAGACCACAGCCCTACATAACAGACCACAGCACAGCCCTACATAACAGACCACAGCACAGCCCTACATAACAGACCAGAGCCCTACATAACAGACCACAGCCCTACATAACACACCACAGCCCTACATAACAGACCACAGCCCTACATAACACCACAGCCCTACATAACAGACCACAGCCCTACATAACACACCACAGCCCTACATAACACACCACAGCCCTACATAACAGACCACAGCCCTACATAACAGACCACAGCCCAACATAACACACCACAGCCCAACATAACACACCACAGCCCTACATAACACCACAGCCCTACATAACACACCACAGCCCTACATAACACACCACAGCCCTACATAACAGACCACAGCCCTACATAACAGACCACAGACCAACATAACACCACAGCCCTACATAACAGACCACAGCCCTACATAACAGACCACAGCCCTACATAGCAGACCACAGCCCTACATAACACACCACAGCCCTACATAACAGACCACAGCCCTACATAACAGACCACAGCTCACCCTACATAACAGACCACAGCCCTACATAACAGACCACAGCCCTACATAACACACCACAGCCCTACATAACACAGCACAACCCTACATAACACACCACAACCCTACATAACACACCACAACCCTACATAACACACCACAGCCCTACATAACACACCACAGCCCTACATAACACACCACAGCCCTACATAACAGACCACAGCCCTACATAACAGACCACACCCTTACATAACAGACCACAGCCCTACATAACACACCACAGCCCTACATAACACACCACAGCCCTACATAACACACAGCACAGCCCTACATAACAGACCACAGCCCTACATAACACAGCACAGCCCTACATAACACACACCACAGCCCTACATAACACACCACAGCCCTACATAACAGACCACAGCCCTACATAACACACCACAGCCCTAATAACACACCACAGCCCTACATAACACACCACAGCCCTACATAACACACCACAGCCCTACATAACACACCACAGCCCTACATAACACACCACAGCCCTACATAACACACCACAGCCCTAATAACACACCACAGCCCTACATAACACACCACAGCCCTACATAACACACCACAGCCCTACATAACACACCACAGCCCTACATAACACACCACAGCCCTACATAACACACCACAGCCCTACATAACACACCACAGCCCTAATAACACACCACAGCCCTACATAACACACCACAGCCCTACATAACACACACACCACAGCCCTACATAACACACCACAGCCCTACATAACACAGCACAGCCCTACATAACAACCACAGCCCTACATAACACACCCCCAGCCCTACATAACACACCACAGCCCTACATAACACACCACAGCCCTATATAACACACCACAGCCCTACATAACACACCACAGCCCTACATAACACACCACAGCCCTACATAACACACCACAGCTCACTACATAACACACCACAGCCCTACATAACACACCACAGCCCTATATAACACACCACAGCTCACTACAAACACAGCACAGCCCTACATAACAGACCACAGCCCTACATAACAGACCACAGCCCTACATAACACACCACAGCCACCTACATAACACACCACAGCCCTACATAACACACCACAGCCCTACATAACAGACCACAGCCCTACATAACACACCACAGCCCTACATAACACACCACAGCCCTACATAACACACCACAGCCCTACATAACACACCACAGCCCTACATAACACATCACAGCCCTACATAACACACCACAGCCCTACATAACACCACAGCCCTACATAACAGCACAGCCCTACATAACACACCACAGCCCTACATAACACACCACAGCCCTACATAACAGCACAGCCCTACATAACACAGCACAGCCCTACATAACAGCACAGCCCTACATAACACACCACAGCCTACATAACACACCACAGCCCTACATGACACACCACAGCCATACAGAACACACCACAGCCCTACATAACACACCACAGCCATACATAACACACCACAGCCCTACATAACACACCACAGCCCTACATAACACACCACAGCCCTACATAACACACCACAGCCCTACATAACACACACAGCCCTACATAACACACCACAGCCCTACAGAACAGACCACAGCCCAACATAACACACCACAGCCCTACATAACAGACCACAGCCCTACATAACAGACCACAGCCCTACATAACACACCACAGCCCTACATAACACACACAGCCCTACATAACACACCACAGCCATACATAACACACCACAGCCCTACAGAACAGACCACAGCCCTACATAACACACCACAGCCTACATAACACACACAGCCCTACATAACACCCCACAACCCTACATAACACACCACAACCCTACATAACAGACCACAGCCCTACAAAAACACACCACAGCCCTACATAACACACCACAGCCCTACATAACACACCACAGCCCTACTTAACGGATTAAAGCAACAGTCGACATATTTTGACAACAAAGCTGCACACACACCACACACAAAACACACACACACACACACACACACCCCCACACACACACACACACACACACACACACACACACAAAACAACACACACCACAAAACCACACACGTATATCCTGATGTTCAGACTCCAGACCCTCGTGTGAAAGACCGTAATACTGACTGAGCACTGGCCTGTTAGTACATGTCTTGCTCTCCTCTCCCCTTAAAACAGTATTGACTCTCTCAGAGGTTCCTGTTTTGTTTGTAGTGTGTCAGACCACAAGGTA
>CM060312.1:2501892-2531892 GCA_030674185.1 Monoplex corrugatus | reverse complement strand
CTCGCTGGGCGTAAGTTTGACCGGGTACAAGACCTCGCCAAAGCCGTAAGATCAGAGTTGTCTGGTCTGCCTAAAACCGACTATCAGAGGGCGCTTGAGAATTGGCGTAGGAGGCTTGAACTTTGCATCCTAGCCAACGGAGAATACTTCGAGGGGATGTAAAAGTTTCAAGTTGCTGAGATGAGAGGTACGTTTTTTAAGGGGGTGGTGACATCTTAAATTGAACAACCCTCGTAAATGGTGCCATAGAAGGCCAGCCTCCTTTTGAGACGTGTCTGCTTCAGTTGAGTTAGACGGGCCTTTTGCTGACTGTAGCTGTCTTCAGTCTGGCCAGTGTGAAGAACCAGTATGTCTGCTCATGGGAGAGTCTATTACTACCATCAACATCATCATCATCATCATCATCATCATCATCATCATCATAAGGCCTTTAGCATGGTACTATTGTATCAAGACCTTTCTCCTGGGGGGCACCAGGGCCTCTTTCAATAGAAATACACGTAGTATCGCCACTTTCAGGAAAAGCTCTGCTAAGAACTTCCTCATTCCTGTCACTGTCTGCCTCTGACTTGCTCCTTCGCTTTCCGTCATCTCCGCCTTTCGCGTTTTCTGCCTTGCTGCTTCAGTCATCTTTATTTACGTTTTTCCTTTCCCTTGTGAGGATGACGGGGGTGTAAATATATTATTATCCCCACCTGGTAGGCCTAATTTGGTGCTAATTTTTTTTTCTGTCACTTTCATTGCTTCTCTTGGGATTGATAATTAAGTACATGTACTGAGTGCATTATTGTCTGTAAGGACATGTGGTGTACTGAGTGCATTATTGTCTGTAAGGACATGTGGTGTACAGAAGCTGTTTGAGGTAATTACGGTCAGTATTTATAGTTTTACTTTCTTTAGCTATGTTTACCTTTTGTGTTCACGTTTGTTTTTTAACCGTCTGGTGATAAATTGGGTAGAATGGCGAACACTACAGCATATCATTAGATTATGTCAGTCAATGCATTGATATTGTTACTACAGGTTTTTTTTTTTTTTTTGCGAGGTGTTGTGTACGTTTTGAAATGGTTGTAGCCCTGATATGGCACAGTCGGCTAGGCTTTATACAATAACAATAATAACAATACTTTTCTATAAGGATTGATGAATCGATATCTGTCTATCTTTCTGTCAGTCTATATCTATCTATCTATCTATCTATCTATCTATCTATCTATCTATCTATTATCTTTATCTATCTATCTATCTGTCTGTCTGTCTGTCTGTCTGCCTATCTGTGTATCTATCTATCTATGTATGTCTGTATGTCTGTCTGTCTGTATGTATGCATGTGTGTATGTGTGTATGTATGTATGTATGTATGTATGTATGTATGTATGTATTACCTATACTTTCAGATGATTGGATACATAACTTTTATTGCTAAGGAAATGAGAACTGCTCAGTGACAGTGTTAGGCACTGTAGGCACGTTTCATGTTTTTATGTCTGTTTGTATCTTTTTCTATATCATTTGTATATTATATTTATGCATTGTTTGTATCTGTTTGTATAGCATTTGTAGATTATAATTATGCATTGTTTGTATCTTTTTGTATGTCATTTGTATATTATATTTATGCATTGTTTATTTCTGTTTGTATATCATTTGTATATTATATTTATACATTGTTTATTTCTGTTTGTATATCATTTGCATATTATTTATACATTGTTTGTATCTGTTTGTATATCATTTGTATATTATATTTATGCATTGTTTGTATCTTTTGTATATCATTTGTATATTATATTTATGCATTGTTTGTATCTGTATATCATTTGTATAT
This sequence comes from Monoplex corrugatus, assembly GCA_030674185.1. NCBI lineage: Eukaryota > Metazoa > Mollusca > Gastropoda > Littorinimorpha > Ranellidae > Monoplex > Monoplex corrugatus. The sequence goes on along the minus strand of CM060312.1, from coordinate 2,530,064 downwards.
TATATTTATGCATTGTTTGTATCTGTATATCATTTGTATATTATATTTATGCATTGTTTGTATCTGTATATCATTTGTATATTATATTTATGCATTGTTTGTATCTGTATATCATTTGTATATTATATTTATGCATTGTTTGTATCTGTTTGTATATCATTTGTATCTTATATGTATGCATTTTGTATTCAGTTTTTTTTTTTTCAATCTACATGTCACAAGTCACATAGACACACACTCCCATACTTATAAACAGCATGTAACATCAGTGGCATTAGTAATGGCTTTGTCACAAGCATGTGCTGAAGAAGTGTGTTATTTAGTGGTGATAAACATATTGACTTAAGCAGTGGACAGTAATGTATCTCTGGAAGATGTGATCAACCCTTGTATTTTATTTTAGTAGTAAAAAAAATAATAACAACAATAATAGCAATAGTAATAATGACATTTATACGGCACCAAGTCATGCTGTAAAAATCAAAAATCAAAGCGTGCACTCTCATCACTCACCAAAACATTTTCTGGCAATGACAAAGGGTACAAAATGCGCGCGCACACACACACACACACACACACACACCACGCACACACACACACACACCACACACACACAAACACACACACACAACACACACACACACATATGCAAACACACACATACGCACATACACACACACATACACACACACACACATACACACACACACACACATACACACACACCATACACACACATTACACACACACACACATACACACACTCACCACACACATACAACACACACACACACTACACACATACACACACACATACACATCACACACCACACACAACACACACACACTAACACATACACCCACATCACACACACTACACAACACACACACATACACACACACACACACAAACTACACACACACACACACACACATACACAACACATGCACACACAGACACACACACACATACACACACACACACACACACACACGCCGCGCACACACACAAAACAAACAAACAAACAAAAACCCAAAAAACGGGAGGGGGAGGAAGACAGGAGAGGAGTGGGATCAAATGGTGGCCACATAGAGCGAAATCACTGATGGACAGAAAGCTGTCTTCACGTTACATTTGAAGGGAGACAGTGTGTGTGTGTGACTCCTTACCCTGGGGTTTTTGACTCATTGTAGCTCCATGATTGAGTGATTACTGTCGTTCGTAGGGGACCTAACAGGAACTGTCCTTAGTAAGCTGGATCAGAACCAGGCACTGTTGAAATCTACTGAAGTAGCCCAGCGAGTGTGCAGGGTCTGCTGTGACGGGTTGCCTCATGGTGTTTTGGTATCACTGGTGTCTGTGGGCTTCAGCTGAATGAACTTGGCGTTGGTGGTGTGCTGAAGAACCAGAATGAGCGGTCAACGCCGCTGATGTGTGACAAAAGTAGGGACAGGAAAGAGAGGGGGGGGGGGGGGAACAAAGAAAAGAAAAAGAAAAGTAGTTCATAGTGATCCAAGGCCGTGGGGTTGGTGTATGCGTAGTGTATTTCCAGCACAGTTCACAACAGTTTTCATGAGATGGAGAGGAATTAGAGCCAGCCATTGTTTCGCTTGTTCAACAAACCTTGTGCATGTACGGTGAGTCACGCTGATGAACAAGGAAAAAGCGTACTGCTTCAGTTTCACATGGAGTGTTTGATAGCAGGACGGTATCAGTTAGTGCTTCAGTGTAACATGTTACTTCAATGTTTCAGTTTCACATGGATTGTTTTGTACCAGGAAAATAAAACTGCCATGATACTGAGGACTGTTGGTATGGAGCAAAGTTTAAGCCTCCAAGAGTCTGCCCTCCCGTCTGTTGTCGGGAATTCACCTTCCTGTCTGCTGTAGGGAATTCACCTTCCTGTCTGCTGTAGGGAATTCACCTTCTTGTCTGTTGTAGGGAATTCACCTTCCTGTCTGCTGTAGGGAATTCACCTTCCTGTCTTAGTCATGTTCATTTCTGTGTGTCACAATGGAGTCACCATGTAAAACTGCTCTCCCCGTTGACAGCGTGTCAGCACAGTGCTGTGCCACCTGTTGGTGTTGACCCAGACTTCAGTAAGGCAGGAAGGCTTTTTGGCCTGCAAGGGGACGGACCTGGTAAATGGACCTGTCTCTCCAATGTTTTACATCAGGGCAGCCCTGTTCTTCATGATTTTCAACCGCTGTTGGGATCTTTAGTGTGCACGGGCCAGATGGCACATGGGTCCGATTTGTTTTTCATCCCCTTCCAAGGACTAGACATTCAGTTTGATATTCTGGTCAAACTGAGGGCTGAAGTCGAGGTGTCATTGGGGAACAAACCCTGGAACCTTGAGTGCTTCCTGTCTGATGTATAGTTTTCACCTTCCTGTCTGATGTATAGTTTTCACCTTCCTGTCTGATGTATAGTTTTCACCTTCCTGTCTGATGTATAGTTTTCACCTTCCTGTCTGGTGTAAAGTTTTCACCTTCCTGTCTGATGTATAGTTTTCACCTTCCTGTCTGGTGTAAAGTTTTCACCTTCCTGTCTGGTGTAAAGTTTTCACCTTCCTGTCTGATGTATAGTTTTCACCTTCCTGTCTGATGTATAGTTTTCACCTTCCTGTCTGGTGTATAGTTTTCACCTTCCTGTCTGATGTATAGTTTTCACCTTCCTGTCTGGTGTAAAGTTTTCACCTTCCTGTCTGATGTATAGTTTTCACCTTCCTGTCTGGTGTAAAGTTTTCACCTTCCTGTCTGTGTAAAGTTTTCACCTTCCTGTCTGGTGTTAGTTTCACCTTCCTGTTGATGTATAGTTTTCACCTTCTGTCTGATGTATAGTTTTCACCTTCCTGTCTGATGTATAGTTTTCACCTTCCTGTCTGGTGTAAAGTTTTCACCTTCCTATCTGGTGTAAAGTTTTCACCTTCCTGTCTGGTGTAAAGTTTTCACCTTCCTGTCTGATGTATAGTTTTCACCTTCCTGTCTGATGTATAGTTTTCACCTTCCTGTCTGGTGTATAGTTTTCACCTTCCTGTCTGGTGTAAAGTTTTCACCTTCCTGTCTGGTGTAGAGTTTTCACCTTCCTGTCTGGTGTAAAGTTTTCACCTTCCTGTCTGGTGTATAGTTTTCGCCTTCCTGTCTGGTGTAAAGTTTTCGCCTTCCTATCCGATGTATACTTTTCAACTTTCCGATCCGAGTAAAGACTCAGAGGTTTAGTCTGTCTAAAGAAGAATACAGTGTGCATGACTATCATTTCACCCAGTTATGATTGGGCTTCTTCCCCTTTTGGGAAGATAAAGCAGCAAAGCTTAAAGGAGAAAATACACTGCCCATAAGATACTGGTTAAAGAGAAGTGGAGTTCTCTGCCACCTCTCTCCACAATGATGCCACGATTATGGGACAGCCTGTAAAAACATTATATTGTATATATATATATAAGGTGAAAACTTTACACCAGACAGGAAGGTGAAAACTTTACACCAGACAGGAAGGTGAAAACTATACACCAGATAGGAAGGTGAAAACTATACACCAGACAGGAAGGTGAAAACTTTACATCAGACAGGAAGGTGAAAACTATACACCAGACAGGAAGGTGAAAACTATACACCAGACAGGAAGGTGAAAACTATACACCAGACAGGAAGGTGAAAACTTTACACCAGACAGGAAGGTGAAAACTTTACACCAGACAGGAAGGTGAAAACTTTACACCAGACAGGAAGGTGAAAACTTTACACCAGACAGGAAGGTGAAAACTATACACCAGACAGGAAGGTGAAAACTATACACCAGACAGGAAGGTGAAAACTATACACCAGACAGGAAGGTGAAAACTATACACCAGACAGGAAGGTGAAAACTATACACCAGACAGGAAGGTGAAAACTATACATCAGACAGGAAGGTGAAAACTATACACCAGACAGGAAGGTGAAAACTATACACCAGATAGGAAGGTGAAAACTATACACCAGACAGGAAGGTGAAAACTATACATCAGACAGGAAGGTGAAAACTTTACACCAGACAGGAAGGTGAAAACTATACACCAGACAGGAAGGTGAAAACTATACACCAGATAGGAAGGTGAAAACTATACACCAGACAGGAAGGTGAAAACTATACACCAGACAGGAAGGTGAAAACTTTACACCAGACAGGAAGGTGAAAACTTTACACCAGACAGGAAGGTGAAAACTATACACCAGACAGGAAGGTGAAAACTCTACACCAGACAGGAAGGTGAAAACTTTACACCAGACAGGAAGGTGAAAACTTTACACCAGATAGGAAGGTGAAAACTATACACCAGACAGGAAGGTGAAAACTATACACCAGACAGGAAGGTGAAAACTATACACCAGACAGGAAGACGAAAACTATACACCAGACAGGAAGGTGAAAACTATACATCAGACAGGAAGGTGAAAACTATACACCAGACAGGAAGGTGAAAACTATACACCAGACAGGAAGACGAAAACTATACACCAGACAGGAAGGTGAAAACTTTACACCAGACAGGAAGGTGAAAACTTTACACCAGACAGGAAGGTGAAAACTATACATCAGACAGGAAGGTGAAAACTATACACCAGACAGGAAGACGAAAACTATACATCAGACAGGAAGGTGAAAACTATACACCAGACAGGAAGGTGAAAACTTTACACCAGACAGGAAGGTGAAAACTTTACACCAGACAGGAAGGTGAAAACTATACATCAGACAGGAAGGTGAAAACTACACATCAGACATGTATTTGTTTGTTTCACAAGATTCATCATAGGTCCACTTCAGGCTGTTAATATGTGAAAACACATGTATGGAACCATTGATCAGCAGTGTGTGTGTGTGTGCTGTCCTAGTGCTTGTGACATGATGATTAAACAGGGTCCCTGTGGAGTGATTTGTTTACCTGTCGTCCATGCCATTGCCTGCACTGGTAATGAATTGATCATGACGCATTGTCCTGTCGGGTGGATGGTTTCCATGAAATGATGGATACGTGTTGTGCTCTGTCTGCCACCCGTTGTGTTCTGTCTACCACCCTGTTTACACTACAGCGGCATTCTGCTAAAGCTGTTTGTTCTTATCTGCAATTGTCAGTTCTTGGTCTGTGGCTTATGGCAAAGTTGTGGATGACATGCCAAACACTGTGAAAATATTGCATGATCTACATGAAATATGTCATTGACATAATGCTAAACACCGAGAGAACATTGCATGATATTCATGAACTATGTCGTTTACAGTATGCTAAACACTGAGAGAATATTGCATAATATATATATGAAATGTCATTGACATAATGCTAAACACTGAGAGAACATTAAAGGAACCAGAAAAAAAAACACGAAAGAAGAAAAAGAATGCGTATTTAATACAATAAGACAAGACAGGTGCAAATTTTCGGCCAACTGGCCTTTGTCAAGCGTAAGATTACAAACAAACAAACACCAGATACAAAAAGTAGGAGAAAAAGACTGAAACGTCCCTGCTGCTTTTTCTCTTAAGTTTTGTATCTGGTGCTTGTAATCTTACGCTTGACAAAGGCCAGTTTTCGCCTGTCTTGTCTTCTTGTATTAGATACGCGTTCATATTCTTCTTTCGTGTTTTTTCTGGTTCCTGTTTGCTTGAACGCGGGCAGTCACACTTGTTGTGGATACTGAGAGAACATTGCATGATGTACATGAAATGTCATATACAAAAGGCCGAATACTAGGACACGATTGCATGATGTATGTGAAATGTAGACAAAATGCTTAATACTGGGAAAATGATGCATAAAGTACATGAAATACATATTTTGTTGACATAGTGCAGAATGCTGGGAAAACGTTGCGTTAGATCAGATACATGAAATATATGTTATCAATATTATGTAAAATACTATGAAAACATTGCATTAGATTAGATACATGAAATGTATGTTATCAGTATTATGTAAAATACTATGAAAACATTGCATTAGATTAGATACATGAAATATATGTTATCAATATTATGTAAAACACTATGAAAACATTGCATTAGATTAGATACATGAAATGTATGTTATCAGTATTATGTAAAATACTATGAAAACATTGCATTAGATTAGATACATGAAATGTATGTTATCAGTATTATGTAAAATACTATGAAAACATTGCATTAGATTAGATACATGAAATGTATGTTATCAGTATTATGTAAAATACTATGAAAACATTGCATTAGATTAGATACATGAAATGTATGTTATCAATATTATGTAAAATACTATGAAAACATTGCATTAGATTAGATACATGAAATGTATGTTATCAGTATTATGTAAAATACTATGAAAACATTGCATTAGATTAGATACATGAAATGTATGTTATCAGTATTATGTAAAATACTATGAAAACATTGCATTAGATTAGATACATGAAATATATGTTATCAATATTATGTAAAATACTATGAAAACATTGCATTAGATTAGATACATGAAATGTATGTTGTCAATATTATGTAAAACACTATGAAAACATTGCATTAGATTAGATACATGAAATGTATGTTGTCAATATTATGTAAAACACTATGAAAACATTGCATTAGATTAGATACATGAAATGTATGTTGTCAATATTATGTAAAACACTATGAAAACATTGCATTAGATTAGATACATGAAATGTATGTTATCAGTATTATGTAAAATACTATGAAAACATTGCATTAGATTAGATACATGAAATGTATGTTATCAGTATTATGTAAAACACTATGAAAACATTGCATTAGATTAGATACATGAAATGTATGTTGTCAATATTATGTAAAACACTATGAAAACATTGCATTAGATTAGATACATGAAATGTATGTTGTCAATATTATGTAAAACACTATGAAAACATTGCATGATATACATTAGGGTTTTTTTTTGTCTGTCCCATTTCATGTGCCACATTGATGGGTCACAGACCTGGGACAGTGTTTCACAGTGCTCTGGTGATGACAACGGTTGGCATAATAATCGTGATACTGTGGAATTCCAGTCTGGATTGAGACTGCATGACAGGCCTGTACTGTATGCTTACTGTCATGATATATCCTGGCGTGAGCCAGGCTTGAGAGATAAGACACCTGCGATAGTAGGCAGGAGATTTGAGGAACACCCTCGGTGATACATTTAAGTGGATGAAAGTGGATTGTGTGGTCCCTGTTTCCCATTGAACCCACAGGACACTGAGTTCTGTGTAAGAACTGGTGTGGGATGAAAAGCCCATAACTTTCCAGTTGGTTGTTTGTTGTGCTTATCCATGCATCATGACGTATATACATGTGTGTGTGTGTGTGTGTGTGTGTGTGTGTGTGTGTGTGTGTGTGTGTGTGTGTGTGTGTGTGTGTGTGTCGCGTGTGCGTGTGTGTATGTGTGTGTGTGTTGTGTGTGTGTGTGTGTGTGTGTGTGTGTGTGTGTGTGTGTGTGTGTGTGTGTGTGATGATGTATTGTGTATGTATATATATGTATGCGTTATAGAAACCAAGATATTGTTTCCTCTTTTGTCATTTCTAATTATGTCTGTTTTTCTGTGAACTGTATTTTGAAAACTTAAAGCATACTCTCACATTGAAGATAGGGAGCAAAAATGTAGTGGTTTTTTTTTTAATGCGTTTGTTGTAGTATACACTTAAAACAAACAGTTGTCATTTTTTTTTTAGATAGAATCAAAGACAACATTGTGTATTTTACGTGTGACACAACCTTTAGTTAGTGACCAGCAACAGAGAGATGCTATAATGTAGGTGAGAATAGACAGTCATGTAAATGGTAGAATTTGTACTGTGCAGAGTTTGTGTTTGATATACAGCTTGTATTTGACGTGTGACACACAGCCTCGAATGAAAGACCAGTAACACAGGGGTGTGTTGTGTAGGTGTGAACAGATTGAGTCTTGTAAATGGTAGAGTTTGTATTTTACGTGTGACACAACCTTTAGCCAGTGTAGAGTCGATTGAGTCTTGTAAACAGCAGAGTTTGTATTTTACATGTGACACAACTTTAGCTAGTATAGTACTGATCAGAACAGATTTGAGTCTTGTACATGGTAGAATGTATTTTACATGTGACACAGCCTTTAGCCAGTGTAGTATAGATCAGAACAGATTTGAGTCTTGTACATGGTAGAATGTATTTTACATGTGACACAAGCTTTAGCCAGTGTAGTATAGAGGAGAACGTCAAACACATTAAGTCTTGTACATGGTAGAATGTATTTTACATGTGACACAACCTTTAGCCAGTGTAGTATAGATGAGAACGTCAAACAGATCGAGTCATGTAAATGGTAGAATGTATTTTACATGTGACACAACCTTTAGCCAGTGTAGTATAGATGAGAACGTCAAACAGATTGAGTCATGTAAATGGTAGAATGTATTTTACATGTGACACAACCTTTAGCCAGTGTAGTATAGATGAGAACGTCAAACAGATTGAGTCATGTAAATGGTAGAGTGTATTTTACATGTGACACAACCTTTAGCCAGTGTAGTATAGAGGAGAACGTCAAACAGATTGTCTTGTGAACGGTAGAATGTATTTTACATGTGACACAACCTTTAGCCAGTGTAGTATAGATGAGAACGTCAAACAGATTGAGTCATGTAAATGGTAGTGTATTTTACATGTGACACAGCCTTTAGCCAGTGTAGTATAGATGAGAACGTCAAACAGATTAAGTCTTGTACATGGTAGAATGTATTTTACATGTGACACAGCCTTTAGCCAGTGTAGTATAGATGAGAACGTCAAACAGATTGAGTCATGTAAATGGTAGAGTGTATTTTACATGTGACACAACCTTTAGCCAGTGTAGTATAGAGGAGAACGTCAAACAGATTGTCTTGTGAACGGTAGAATGTATTTTACATGTGACACAACCTTTAGCCAGTGTAGTATAGATGAGAACGTCAAACAGATTGAGTCATGTAAATGGTAGAATGTATTTTACATGTGACACAGCCTTTAGCCAGTGTAGTATAGATGAGAACGTCAAACAGATTAAGTCTTGTACATGGTAGAATGTATTTTACATGTGGCACAACCTTTAGCCAGTGTAGTATAGATGAGAACGTCAAACAGATTGAGTCATGTAAATGGTAGAGTGTATTTTACATGTGACACAACCTTTAGCCAGTGTAGTATAGAGGAGAACGTCAAACAGATTGTCTTGTGAACGGTAGAATGTATTTTACATGTGACACAACCTTTAGCCAGTGTAGTATAGATGAGAACGTCAAACAGATTGAGTCATGTAAATGGTAGAATGTATTTTACATGTGACACAGCCTTTAGCCAGTGTAGTATAGATGAGAACGTCAAACAGATTAAGTCTTGTACATGGTAGAATGTATTTTACATGTGGCACAACCTTTAGCCAGTGTAGTATAGATGAGAACGTCAAACAGATTGAGTCATGTAAATGGTAGAATGTATTTTACATGTGACACAACCTTTAGCCAGTGTAGTATAGATGAGAACGTCAAACAGATTGAGTCATGTAAATGGTAGTGTATTTTACATGTGACACAAGCTTTAGCCAGTGTAGTATAGAGGAGAACGTCAAACACATTGAGTCTTGTAATGGTAGAATGTATTTTACATGTGACACAGCCTTTAGCCAGTGTTGTATAGACGAGAACGTCAAACAGATCGAGTCATGTAAATGGTAGAATGTATTTTACATGTGACACAACCTTTAGCCAGTGTAGTATAGATGAGAACGTCAAACAGATTGAGTCATGTAAATGGTAGAGTGTATTTTACATGTGACACAACCTTTAGCCAGTGTAGTATAGAGGAGAACGTCAAACAGATTGTCTTGTGAACGGTAGAATGTATTTTACATGTGGCACAACCTTTAGCCAATGTAGTATAGAGGAGAACAGATTGAATGGTGTAAATGATGGGGTTCAGAAGAGTGCCCACACTGTGTGTGTGAAGCCAGTAACTACATGTAGTGGTGCTGTATGGTCAGACCTCTAGGAGGATTGTTCCAGCTGGCATGCTGCCATCACGGACTGAGTGATTCACAGTGCTCAGCTTCCACGTTCCACCGCTGGTGCCGCTGGTGGGTGCTAATGATGCGGAATCAGAGATTTAATCATTGGAGGCTGGATCCGATTGTCTTCGCTACTCATCCTCCTTCCCCCTGTCCCTGAAACCGCTTTAATCCTCCAAGCTGCCATCATCCCTTACTGTTCCAGTCATTACTGCCGCCACACCGGCTTTCCATTTGCCACAGGTGATTTGTCTGAAGGCTCAACACCGCCTGGTGATGGTGACAGATTGCTTCATTTGATTCCGGTAGAAAATGCCAGCTGCGTGCCATCACTTGCTCACAGATTGAGAGTTTATTCAAGAGAGATTCGTTGCACTTGGACAGTTCCATATGCGCTTCTCCCAATCTGCCTGTAATTATCTGGCAGACTCCCTCCTTGAGTCTGCGCAAAACTTATGCGCTGGCAAGGTCTTGAAGTGGGGAGGAGGGTGGGTGGGGAGTAAATCCTATGAAATACTTAGCTGACGACACCAGAAAAATGGAGTATCAAGTCAGGTAGCAAACAGGTCTGCTTTAAGGTTGAATTGGAGACATCATATATATATATAAAGCATTAAGATAGGTAGCAAACAGGTCTGCTTTAAGGTTGAATTGGAGACATCATATATATAAAGCATTAAGATAGCAAACAGGTCTGCTTTATATATATAAAGCATTAAGATAGGTAGCAAACAGGTCTGCTTTATATATATAAAGCATTAAGATAGGTAGCAAACAGGTCTGCTTTATATATATAAAGCATTAAGATAGGTAGCAAACAGGTCTGCTTTATATATATAAAGCATTAAGATAGGTAGCAAAACAGGTCTGCTTTATATATATAAAGCATTAAGATAGGTAGCAAACAGGTCTGCTTTATATATATAAAGCATTAAGATAGGTACAAACAGCGTCCTGTTATATATAAGAGCATTAGTAGGTAGCAAACAGTCTGCTTTATATATATAAAGCATTAGATAGGTAGCAAACAGGTCTGCTTTAATTATTAAAGCATTAAGATAGGTAAGCAAACAGGTCTCTTATTATATTATAAAGCTTGAAGGATAGGTAGCAAAGGTTGCTTTATATACTTATAAAGCATTATAAGATAGGTAGCAGTCCAGGTTTGCATTATATATATATAAAGCATTAAGATAGGTAGCAAACAGGTCTGCTTTATATATTAATAAAGCATTAAGATAGGTAGCAAACAGGTCTGCTTTATATATATAAAGCATTAAGATAGGTAGCAAACAGGTCTGCTTTATATATATAAAGCATTAAGATAGGTAGCAAACAGGTCTGCTTTATATATATAAAGCATTAAGATAGGTAGCAAACAGGTCTGCTTTATATATATGAGCATTCAAGATAGGTACAAACAGGTTGCTTTATATATATAAAGCATTAAGGTAGTTAGCGAAACAGGGTCTGCTTATATATATAAAGCATAAGATAGGTAGCAGTCAGGTCAGGGTTTATGTTGTGGGCTGGGGTCAGCATAAACATCAGATATATACAACAATAAAATAGGTAGCAGTCAGGTCAGGGTTTATATTGTGGGCTGGGGTCAGCATAAACATCAGATATATACAACAATAAAATAGTTAACAGTCAGGTCAGGGTTTATGTTGTGGGCTGGGGTCAGCATAAACATCAGATATATACAACAATAAAATAGTTAACAGTCAGGTCCGGGTTGACAGAGACGAGACATCAGACTTTCCCAGTCCACAGCTCACCCATCAGAACCAGACCGCCAGCTAAAAGCCTGTGACCTGGACTGAGGGTGGGAACTATGACATGACCCCTGTGTTACTGGCATGGCACTTAAATGTTATTTGGGTGACATAATGTAAATAATAACTCAATCAGTAAGTCAATAGATGATTCATTTTCTGTGCCATCTGAGCTTGTTCCTGTCACAGCCCTCAACACTTTTGACTCCCTCACCATTCAAAGCTGCAAAAACTTGACCCTTTGATTCCCCACACTATCCAAAATTTAACCCTGTGAATCCCTTACCCTATTCCACCAGCTTCCAACCCTTTGGTTCCCTCATCCTATCGACCAGCTTCTTACAGAAAGCTGGTAGATAGGGTGAGTGAGTCAAACGGTTAAGTTTTTGCTTAGTTAACGTGGTTGACAATGCAGAATGCTGGTGGACAGGATGTAGGAGTGAAAGGGTTAATGAACAAGAAGAAGAACACGTTCATTTTCCCTTGTGTACCTTAGTATTACTGTGGCTATTGATTGACCCTTGCCATACCTCACCCTATCACCAAGCAGCCTTCACTGCAACAACATGAAGTTGGTCATTGGTGGGCTGGATGAGAGATTGAAAGAGTGAATGAAGTCTAGCTGTAAATACAGAGTACTGTTGAGTGTGATTGTAGTTTGTGTGTGTGTATCTTACCAGATAAAATATGTTTGTTACTGTGTGTTCATGTGCGTTGGCAGAATGATGCCCGACAATCCCTGTGGTGTGTTGAAAAGACACAATCCTTAATCCTTTGACTCCCGCACCCTGTCCATCAGCATCCTGTACTGTCAACCATACCAGCAAAGCAGAAACTTAATCCTTTGATTCCCTCACCCCATCCACCAGCTTCCTACAGGAAGGGTGAGGGAGTCAAAGGGTTGTTTTTGCAGTTGGTGGACAGGATGCAGGAATCAAAGGGTTAATGTGTATGATTACAGTGTGTCATAAAGGCTTGACCTTCTCTGTGTGACCATGTGTATAACTAGTGTGTGTGTGTGTATCGTGTCAAAATGACATGGACGTCACAGTGTACTGCTTTGTGTTAACAGGACGACGCCCGACAGTTCCTGTCCCTGGCCGGCAATGCTGACGAGGGAGAGATGTCACCAGACCTGGCATCCGTCATGAAGCGCTTGTGGAAGGATTCAGGTGTACAAGAATGCTTCAGCCGGGCACGAGAATACCAACTGAAGACTCTGCTGAATAGTAGGTGTTATGGATTGACGTGTCTTGTTTGTGTATTGACGTGTCTTCTGTGTTATGGATTGACTGTCTTGTTGTGTCTTGGGGTTTAGTTTTGTTGGTGTTATGGATTGACTGTCTTGTGTGTTATGGATTGTCTTTTGTGTCTTGTCTTCGTGTTATGGATTGACGTGTCTGTTGTGTGTTATGGATTGACGTTTTGTTGTGTGTTATGGATTGACGTGTCTTGTGTGTTATGGATTGACGTGTCTTGTGTGTGTTATGGATTGACGTGTCTTGTGTGTTATGGATTGACGTGTCTGTGTGTATGATTGACGTGTCTTGTGTTATGGATTGACGTGTCTTGTTGTGTTATGGATTGACTTGTCTTGTTGCGTGTATGGGTTGACGTTCTTGTGTGTTATGGATTGACTTGTCTTGTTGGTGTTATGGATTGACTGTGTCTTGTGTGTTATGGATTGACGTGTCTTGTGTGTTATGGATTGACGTGTCTTGTGTGTTATGGATTGATGTGTCTTGTGTGTTATGGATTGACTTGTCTTGTGTGTTATGGATTGACTTTGTTTGATTGATTCTGTGTGTTTATGGATTGATTGTGCTTGTTGTTATGGATTGACTTGTCTTGTGTGTTATGGATTGATCGTATGTTACTTTCTGTGTGTTATGGATTTGACGATGACTTGTTGTGTGTTATGGATTGACTTGTCTTGTTGTGTGTTATGGATTGACGTGTCTTGTGTGTTATGGATTGACGTGTTTGTTGTGTGTTATGGATTGACTATGTCTTGTTGTTGTTATGGATTGACGTGTCTTGTGTGTGTGTTATGGATTGATGCATGTGCCTTGTTGTGTGTTATGGATTGACGTGTGTCTTGTGTCTGGTTATGGATTGACTTGTCTTGTTGTGTGTTATGGATTGACGTGTCTTGTGTGTTATGGATTGACGTGTCTTGTTGTGTGTTATGGATTGACGTGTCTTGTGTGTTATGGATTGACTTGTCTTGTTGTGTGTTGTGGATTGATGTGTCTTGTTGTGTGTTATGGATTGACTGTCTTGTTGTGTGTTATGGATTGACGTGTCTTGTTGTGTGTTATGGATTGACGTGTCTTGTTGTGTGTTATGGATTGACGTGTCTTGTTGTGTCCTATGGATTGACGTGTCTTGTGTGCTATGGATTGACGTGTCTTGTTGTGTGTTGTGGATTGATGTCTTGTTGTGTGTTATGGATTGACGTGTCTTGTTGTGTGTTATGGATTGACGTGTCGTGTGTTATGGATTGACTTGTCTTGTTGTGTTGTGGATTGATGTGTCTTGTTGTGTGTTATGGATTGACGTGTCTTGTTGTGTGTTATGGATTGACGTGTCTTGTTGTGTGTTATGGATTGACGTGTCTTGTTGTGTCCTATGGATTGACGTGTCTTGTTGTTCCTATGGATTGACGTGTCTTGTGTGCTATGGATTGACGTGTCTTGTTGTGTGTTGTGGATTGATGTCTTGTTGTGTGTTATGGATTGACGTGTCTTGTTGTGTGTTATGGATTGACGTGTCGTGTGTTATGGATTGACTTGTCTTGTTGTGTGTTATGGATTGACGTGTCTTGTGTGTTATGGATTGACGTGTCTTGTTGTGTGTTATGGATTGACTTGTCTTGTTGTGTGTATGGATTGACGTGTCTTGTTGTTGTTGTGTCAGTTGTGTGTTTGGATTGACGTGTCTTGTTGTGTGTTATGGATTGACGTGTCTTGTTGTGTGTTATGGATTGACTTGTCTTGTTGTGTGTTATGGATTGACGTGTCTTGTTGTGTGCTTGTGGATTGACTGTCTTGTTGTGTTGGATTGACTGTCTTGTTGTGGTATTGATTGTCTTGTTGTGTGTTATGGATTGACTGTCTTGTTGTGTGTTATGGATTGAGTGTCTTGTTGTGTGTTATGGATTGACGTGTCTTGTTGTGTGTTTGGATTGATGTCTTGTTGTGTGTTATGGATTGACTTGTCTGTGTGCTATGGATTGACGTGTCTTGTTGTGTGTTGTGGATTGATTGTCTTGTTGTGTGTTATGGATTGACTGTCTTGTTGTGTGTTATGGATTGACGTGTCTTGTTGTGTGTTGTGGATTGATTGTCTTGTTGTGTGTTATGGATTGACGTGTCTTGTTGTGTGTTATGGATTGACGTGTCTTGTGTGTTATGGATTGATGTGTCTTGTTGTGTGTTATGGATTGACGTGTCTTGTTGTTGTTATGGATTGATGTTGTGTTATGATTGTGTCTTGTTGTTATGGATTGACGTGTCTTGTGTGTTATGGATTGATGTGTCTTGTTGTGTGTTATGGATTGACGTGTCTGTGTGCTATGGATTGTGTTGTGTCTTGTTGTGTTATATGAGTGTCTGTGTGTATGGATTGACGTGTCTTGTTGGTGTTATGGATTGACGTGTCTTGTGTGTTGGATTGAGTGTCTTGTTGTGTGTTATGGATTGACGTGTCTTGTTGTGTGTTGTGGATTGATGTGTCTTGTTGTGTGTTATGGATTGACGTGTCTTGTGTGCTATGGATTGATGTGTCTTGTGTGTTCTGGATTGACGTGTCTTGTTGTGTCTTGTCTTTCAGTGTTATGGATTGACGCGTCTTGTTGTGTCTTGTCTTTCAGTGTTATGGATTGACGTGTCTTGTTGTGTCTTGTCTTTCAGTGTTATGGATTGACGTGTCTTGTGTCTTGTCTTTCAGTGTTATGGATTGACGTGTCTTGTTGTGTCTTGTCTTTCAGTGTTATGGATTGACGTGTCTTGTTGTGTCTTGTCTTTCAGTGTTATGGATTGACGTGTCTTGTTGTGTCTTGTCTTTCAGTGTTATGGATTGACGTGTCTTGTTTGTGTCTTGTCTTTCAGTGTTTTGGATTGACGTGTCTTGTGTCTTGTCTTTCAGTGTTATGGATTGACGTGTCTTGTTGTGTCTTGTCTTTCAGTGTTATGGATTGACGTGTCTTGTTGTGTCTTGTCTTTCAGTGTTATGGATTGACTTGTGTGTTATGGATTGACGTGTCTTGTTGTGTCTTGTCTTTCAGTGTTATGGATTGACGTGTCTTGTGTCTTGTGTTTCAGTGTTATGGATTGACTTGTGTGTTATGGATTGACGTGTCTTGTGTCTTGTCTTTCAGTGTTATGGATTGACTTGTGTGTTATGGATTGACGTGTCTTGTGTCTTGTCTTTCAGTGTTATGGATTGACTTGTGTGTTATGGATTGACGTGTCTTGTGTCTTGTCTTTCAGTGTTATGGATTGACTTGTGTGTTATGGATTGACATGTCTTGTTGTGTCTTGTCTTTCAGTGTTATGGATTGACGTGTCTTGTTGTGTCTTGTCTTTCAGTGTTATGGATTGACGTGTCTTGTTGTGTCTTGTCTTTCAGTGTTATGGATTGTCTTGTTGTGTCTTGTCTTTCAGTGTTATGGATTGTCTTGTTGTGTCTTGTCTTTCAGTGTTATGGATTGTCTTGTTGTGTCTTGTCTTTCAGTGTTATGGATTGTCTTGTCTTGTTGTTCTAGCGAAGCAAAAACTTAACCCTTTGACTCGCTCACCCTGTCCACCAGCTTTCTGCATTGTCAACCATGCTAGCCAAGGAAAAACTTAACCTTTGACTCCCTCACCCTGTCCACCAGCATCCTGCATTGTCAATCATGCTAGCCAAGGAAAAACTTAACCTTTGACTCCCTCACCCTGTCCACCAGCTATCTGCAGAAAGTTTGTGGATAGGGGGACAAAAGTCCCAGTCCATCCGTGGATTCAAACTGGAGTTACTTGTAGTCTACAACTGTTAATGTAAGCTGAAAAGTATATGACGTGTGTGTTGTTGGCAGTCAATTTGAACACATGTAACATGTTTGTGTGTTGTTGGCAGTCAATTTGAAACACATGTAACATGTATGCATGGTGTTGGCAGTCAATTTGAAACACATGTAACATGTGTGTGTGTTGTTGGCAGTCAATTTGAAACACATGTAACATGTATGCGTGGTGTTGGCAGTCAATTTGAAACACATGTAACGGGTATATGTGTTTTTGGCAGTCAATCTGAAACAAATGTAACAGGTACATACGTTGTAGGAATCAAGGTGTGTAACAGGTATTTGTATTGTTGCCAGTTACCTCAACGCCCTGGACAGGATATCATCACCTGGCTACATCCCCACAGAACAGGATGTGTTGAGGACCCGTGTGAAAACCACAGGCATCGTGGAGACGCATTTCACCTTCAAAGATTTACATTTCAAGTGAGTCCTTGATGCAGCAGTGACCATTGTCAGTCCTGTAATGTGTGACTATGGACAGGAGATTGGAGAAATCAGTTTGAATGTACCATATGAATGTTACAGTCAGCATGTGTCTGACAGCTAGATGTTGAATACAAGGTTTTTATGAATGTTACAGTCAGCATGTGTCTGATAGCTAGATGTTGAATACAAGGTTTTTATGAGTGTTACAGTCAGCATGTGTCTGACAGCTAGATGTTGAATACAAGGTTTTTATGGGTGTTACAGTCAGCATGTGTCTGATAGCTAGATGTTGAATACAAGGTTTTTATGGGTGTTACAGTCAGCATGTGTCTGACAGCTAGATGTTGAATACAAGGTTTTTATGGGTGTTACAGTCAGCATGTGTCTGATAGCTAGATGTTGAATGCAAGGGTTTTTATGGGTGTTACAGTCAGCATGTGTCTGATAGCTAGATGTTGAATACAAGGTTTTTATGGGTGTTACAGTCAGCATGTGTCTGACAGCTAGATGTTGAATACAAGGTTTTTATGGGTGTTACAGTCAGCATGTGTCTGATAGCTAGATGTTGAATACAAGGTTTTTATGGGTGTTACAGTCAGCATGTGTCTGATAGCTAGATGTTGAATACAAGGTTTTTATGGGTGTTACAGTCAGCATGTGTCTGATAGCTAGATGTTGAATGCAAGGTTTTTATGGGTGTTACAGTCAGCATGTGTCTGACAGCTAGATGTTGAATACAAGGTTTTTATGGGTGTTACAGTCAGCATGTGTCTGACAGCTAGATGTTGAATACAAGGGTTTTTATGCTGATTGATTAGTGTTGCACTGTTGCTTTGATCAATCAATTGAGCTACCTGGGCCATTGAGTGGCCCCATTAGCATGATTAGTATACATGATTGTATATGTTTTGAAGTGTTTGACAAAAGTCCAACTTGTAGGGCAAGGGGAAATAACATAAAAAAGACTATGTAACTGTAGTTAAACACACACACACACACATAGATAACACTCATGCACAGACACACACACACACACACGCACAACACACACACACACACACACACACACACACACACACACACACACACACACACACACACACACACACACATTCCAACCCTTTGTTCCAGTGTTAACTCTTTTGTTCCCTTACCCTATCCACCAGAAAGAATATGTATGTTGTTGACAGTCAAGATGAAATGCTTGTACCTATACTTACAGTAAGCAGGTGGGGATAGGATGAGGGAGGGAACAGGGTTAGAGCTGGCAGACAGGGTGAGAGTGAAAGGGTGAATGTACTTAGATGTTGTCCTTGCTCTATAGCTCTGTGAATGGGAACCTGACCCTGTGAGGGTTGGGGGAAGGTAAAGCGGTGAGGGAGAGATGCGCACAGCTCTCATAATGCTGGTCAACAGAAAGGTTAGGGTCTCTACCAGCTCACTCCTCTATGACGCCAGGGTCATGGGACTACCTATAGGCCCTACCTTTTTGACTTTGTAAAAGATTGGTTCTGTATGACCTGAAATTATTCCCAAAGTAAGGGGTGGGTGGGTGGGTAGGGATAAGCAAATCTGTTGGAGTGACATTTGAGGAAGAAGACCTGGAGAATATTCAGATTGTTTGTTATGAATGAAGTACCAACAGGAAGGTTGTTTGTTATGAATGAAATACCAAGAGGAAAGTTGGTTGTTATGAATGAAATACCAACAGGAAGGTTGTTTGTTATGAATGAAGTACCAACAGGAAGGTTGGTTGTTATGAATGAAATACCAACAGGAAGGTTGGTTGTTATGAATGAAATACCAACAGGAAGGTTGTTTGTTATGAATGAAGTACCAACAGGAAGGTTGGTTGTTATGAATGAAATACCAACAGGAAGGTTGTTTGTTATGAATGAAATACCAACAGGAAGGTTGGTTGTTATGAATGAAGTACCAACAGGAAGGTTGTTTGTTATGAATGAAATACCAACAGGAAGGTTGGTTGTTATGAATGAAATACCAACAGGAAGGTTGTTTGTTATGAATGAAGTACCAACAGGAAGGTTGGTTGTTATGAATGAAGTACCAACAGGAAGGTTGTTTGTTATGAATGAAGTACCAACAGGAAGGTTGTTTGTTATGAATGAAATACCAACAGGAAGGTTGTTTGTTATGAATGAAGTACCAACAGGAAGGTTGGTTGTTATGAATGAAATACCAACAGGAAGGTTGCATGGTCAAATCCCATTCATCCTTCAAAACCATTGTGAGATTTTATGGCCCTGACCGGTTTCTACGCATTGTTAAGTGTGCTTTGGGTTTAACTCTTTTCCTGCCATGGTTGCAATCAAGCGACCTCCCGTACGACTGCCATGGTCGCATTTGTGCGACTTGGAGGGGTCATGCTAAACGATAACTTTTCATGCGGGTACAAAGCTTCTGTGAGCTCCACTGGTGAATGCAGGCGACTGTGCTGTTTTGAAACTTTACCCAGCAACCTAGTTTTTCAGCAGTAAGGCCAAAGTGGGGCTTTGTTAACTGTTAGAATTTACGTCATGTTTTCTCCGAAGCGTTTTCTCCAAAATGGCTGTAAATCGACACACATTGTCTACCACTCTGAGCAAAATAAGCAGACAGCTGACTTTGTGTGTAGATTTTCCACTGCTTTTCCTCATTTATTATACAGGCTGGGTAACTCTCAGTGGATCCGCTAATTTCAGCGGATGAACTCCTAGTTTCAGAGGGAAAAAACAATTTTTTTCAGAGGAAATATTGCTGAATTATTGTATTTGCCATCAGGAAATGCATCCATAATGCCTCAAAATTACAGAAATTCTTCAGCTTCCGGGGGGCAAAGCCCCCCAGACCCCACATCACAGACATTGCCCTTGGACCCTGGCCAATTTTCAGAGGAAACTCTCTTTTTCTCTTTCCCAGCCTGATTATAATGATATCTGGCGCACAACTCATGAAGTAAGGTCAGTAGTACATCTAATAAACCGTATGAAAAAAATTTGTTTTTTTTCTTTATAATATTATCTGTGGAATAATCAGTCAACACATAAACATAAGCAAGCATTCATATGTAAATACATCATCTGCCCTTTACACAGCAAAAAAAAAAAAAAAAAAAAGTAAGTGAAAATCTTTAATAGTCTTTGAGATATAAGCTTTTAAAAATGCATACTGCGCTGCAAAATTGGCTGTCCAGAATATACTTGGCACTGAGGAGTGCCGTTTCTGGGGAAACTTGACGGTGAAAGAGTGAATGGGAAGATCGGGGCCACACGGTCAGGTCTCATCCAGTTCGTGGTTGTGTCATTGAGGGCGTTACTTAAATATCCTGACTACACCTTAGGTGTCTGTATTTCTCAGACCTGGTTGATGCTGGGGTGTATGATGATTGAGAGTGTACAGGCCTGTCACACAATCTGTATGGTGATTGAGTGTTCAGGCCTATCACACAATCTGTATGATGATGGAGAGTGTACAGGCCTGTCACACAATCTGTATGGTGATTGAGTGTACAGGCCTGTCACACAATCTGTATGATGATGGAGAGTGTACAGGCCTGTCACACAATCTGTATGATGATGGAGAGTGTACAGGCCTGTCACACAATCTGTATGATGATGGAGAGTGTACAGGCCTGTCACACAATCTGTATGATGATGGAGAGTGTACAGGCCTGTCACACAATCTGTATGATGATGGAGAGTGTACAGGCCTGTCACACAATCTGTATGATGATGGAGAGTGTACAGGCCTGTCACACAATCTGTATGATGATGGAGAGTGTACAGGCCTGTCACACAATCTGTATGATGATGGAGAGTGTACAGGCCTGTCACACAATCTGTATGATGATGGAGAGTGTACAGGCCTGTCACACAATCTGTATGATGATGGAGAGTGTACAGGCCTATCACACAATATGTATGATGGAGAGTGTACAGGCCTGTCACACAATCTGTATGATGATGGAGAGTGTACAGGCCTGTCACACAATCTGTTATGATGGAGAGTGTACAGGCCTGTCACACAATGTCAATGTCAGCTGAACTCCATAGGATTGTGATTGTCATCCCCTTGTTATTGATATGGCATTGTGAAACATTGTCTTATATTCTGTGATCATTGATGTGACATAGGATTGTGACTGTCATCCCCTTGTTATTTATATGGCATTGTGAAACATTGTCATACATTCTGTGACCATGATGTGACATAGGATTGTGACTGTCATCCCCCTTGTTATTGATATGGCATTGTGAAACATTGTCTTACATTCTGTGATCATTGATGTGACATAGGATTGTGACTGTCATCCCCCTTGTTATTGATATGGCGATGTGAAACATTGTCTTACATTCTGTGATCATTGATGTGACATAGGATTGTGACTGTCATCCCCTTGTTATTGATATGGCGATGTGAAACATTGTCTTACATTCTGTGATCATTGATGTGACATAGGATTGTGACTGTCATCCCACTTGTTATTGATATGGCATTGTGAAACATTGTCTTACATTCTGTGATCATTGATGTGACATAGGATTGTGATTGTCATCCCCCTTGTTATTGATATGGCATTGTGAAACATTGTCTTACATTCTGTGATCATTGATGTGACATAGGATTGTGACTGTCATCCCACTTGTTCATTGATACATGGCGTTGTGAAACATTGTCTTACATTCTGTGATCATTGATGTGACATAGGATTGTGACTGTCATCCCACTTGTCATTGATATGGCGATGTGAAACATTGTCTTACATTCTGTGATCATTGATGTGACATAGGATTGTGACTGTCATCCCACTTGTTCATTGATATCATGGCATTGTGAAACATTGTCTTACATTCTGTGATCATTGATGTGACGTAGGAAATGGGACTGAAATGACAACAAAAGTTGTTTTGTATACATGTGTGTGTGTGTGTGTGTGTGTGTGTGTGTGTGTGTGTGTGTGTGTGTGTGGTGTGTGAGTGAGTGAATTACGGTAGCTAAGTCAAGTGGACCTACATAACTGTTGCATCATAAGTCACATTTTTGTTATCATGTGGTCTGTATATGTGTGTCATGTGCGTGCAGGATGTTTGACGTGGGAGGTCAGAGATCAGAACGAAAGAAGTGGATCCACTGTTTTGAGGGAGTGACGGCCATCATCTTCATCGTGGCCATGAGCGAGTATGACCTTACGCTAGCTGAGGACCAGGAAATGGTACACGCTGACCTCTCTTTGTTGCACTTGCTATTGGTTATCTTATTGTGTTGTTTGTTATGATATTGTCATTTTATTCTTTTCGTTTTGTTTTATTGTTGGTGTTTGTTTAATCTGTAGTGTGGCAGTCTCTTGGTAAGTTAAAAGATGGTAGACAACAAGTTTCCACTAAAATATCATAAAATCCATCTTTGTTTGAATGGATATCCCCCAAAAGTACCATACAAATCCATCTTTGTTCAGGCTGATATTCCCCCGAAGTACCATACAAATCCATCTTTGTTCGAGTTGATATTCCCCCAAAGTACCATACAAATTTATCTTTGTTTAGGCTGATACTGCCCCAAAGTACCATACAAATCCATCTTTGTTGAGGCTGATATTCCCCCAAAGTACCATACAAATCCATCTTTGTTCGAGTTGATATTCCCCCAAAGTACCATACAAATCCATCTTTGTTGAGGCTGATATTCCCCCAAAGTACTATACAAATCCATCTTTGTTCAGGCTGATATTCCCCCAAAGTACCATACAAATCCATCTTTGTTGAGGCTGATATTCCCCCAAAGTACTATACAAATCCATCTTTGTTCAGGCTGATATTCCCCCAAAGTACCATACAAATCCATCTTTGTTCAGGCTGATATTCCTTGTATTATAAAAATGTGTTTTTGTTTAAGCTGATTTCATGAATATCAGTTACATCATAAAACACTTTGGTGTTCACTCCAAACCAAAGGAACTGCCAGCGTTCACACAAACAGCAATCGGCAAAACACAAAATAGAATCAGAATGCATATTTTATGTAACAAGACAGGCACTACTTTTTGGCCAACTGGCCTTTGTCCAGTGTATACAAAGGCAACAAAGAAATCAGAAATGTATCACCTTGATCGACTGTTTTCAGCAGGGAGTTCCTGACTGCAAATCCAACTCCATGTTCTCCGTGCTCCTCAGCACTCTTTCCTTGCCAGAAGAAGGTGTAGTCTTTCTCCGTGAGCATGCCTCAGTCAGCTTGGTGCGTTTCTTGCATGGCGGCTATGTCTACCTGTAGTCTCAGGAGCTCGTCGCTGATGACAGGTGTCATTGATGTCTGGGAGGTTGTGTGATTTCCCTGGTATCATTGTACGGACATTCCTACATTGCTGGCCTCTTGTGTTTTATGTTTGGTTCTGTTTTGCCTGGTGCAGGTTTTGCAGTCTGCTTGTCTATGTTTTCATAATCACCAAGACTGTAACATTAGTGCTCGCATTTATTTTTGTGTTTATTCCTTGGTTTTTGAGAGAAAGATACTTGGGAGGAAAGGAGAAACTTCTGTGTTTTTGATTGGAGTACATGTATAACTGTTTGGTCATGGTCTGTTTTCAGAACCGGATGATGGAGAGCATGAAATTGTTTGACTCCATCTGCAACAACAAATGGTTCACAGACACCTCCATCATCCTCTTCCTCAACAAGAAGGATCTGTTTGAGGAGAAAATCAAAAAGTCACCACTCACCATCTGTTTTTCTGAATTTACAGGTAGTGTGTGTGTGTGTGTGTGTGTGTGTGTGTGTGTGTGTGTGTGTGTGTGTGTGTGTGTGTTGTGTTGTGTTGTGTTGTGTTTGTGTGTGTGTGTGTGTGTGTGTGCGTGCGTGCGTGTGTGTGTGCGTGCGTGCGTGCGTGCGTGTGTGCGTGTGTGCGGGGGGGGGGGGGGGGGGTGCGCGTGTGTGTGTGTGTTTGTGTGTTGCATAGAACTTATGAATATGGTAAAAGCCCAGTCCTGTATGTACAGGCTACTGGTTTATGCCGTATTTTCCGTCACATAGCATCAGTGGTGTTGGTATGTAAGAAACCATTCTGAGTGCACACACGCCATCTTGAGAAAAGGAAAATGCAAGTGTATGGCTGTTCCATGTATGTGTGTGCATGGGACTACATTGTGTAGTTTGACAATGCAGTGTGTGCCAGATTGACCAAAGCCATGGGTGACTTTGACCAAAGCCATGGGTGACATTGACCAAAGCCATGGGTGACATTGACCAAAGCCATGGGTGATATTGACCAAAGCCATGGGTGACATTGACCAAAGCCATGGGTGACATTGACCAAGCCATGGGTGACATTGACCAAAGCCATGGGTGACATTGACCAAAGCCATGGGTGACATTGACCAAAGCCATGGGTGACATTGACCAAAGCCATGGGTGACATTGACCAAAGCCATGTGACCAAAGCCATGGGTGACATTGACCAAAGCCATGGGTGACATTGACCAAAGCCATGGGTGACATTGACCAAAGCCATGGTGACATTGACCAAAGCCATGGGTGACATTGACCAAAGCCATGTGACCAAAGCCATGGGTGACATTGACCAAAGCCATGGGTGACATTGACCAAAGCCATGGGGGGACATTGACCAAAGCCATGGGTGACATTGACCAAAGCCATGGGTGACATTGACCAAAGCCATGGGTGACAGACAGCATGACAACCCACTGACAGCACTGTTACAGCACGTAACTGCCTTACTCTGTAACTTTACCCATTCACTGCACTGCTGCCTCAAGCCAGCAGCTCTCCTGCCCTGAGATCCATCATCATCATCATCAAGTGCCTTGCCACATGGCGTTGGCAATCATGGCCTTCCATCTGTTTCTATCCCTTGTTGCCGCAAACACCTCTTCCACCCTCTCTGTCTTCAGCCACTCTGCAAGTCCATCCAGTATTTTCTCCCTGGGTCTACCTGAGATTGCCAAGAGAATATAGTTAGAAAATTAGTAGTGGGGCAAAAGCACCATTGTGATTTTAATTGTAGACAGATGGACCTCAAACTTGACATGATGATAGAAGATAGACTAACCTTCAGTTTAGTGTAATCAAAATTTATGTTACCAAAGCATCCAAGTGACAGCCATGTTGGAAAGCGGCAAAATTTTGTAAGCAAGCAAGTTTGCGCCGTTTTGACTGTGAATAAGATGGAATTACGCTCCAATATCATGCAGATATGGTTAATCATCCTCATCAAGTGCCCTGCCACATGGCGTTGGCGATCGTGGCCCTCCATATGTATCTCTCCCTTGTTGCCGCAAGCACATCTCCACCCTCTCTGCCCTCAGCCACTCTGCAAGTCCGTCCAACATTTTTTCCCTGGGTCAACCTGGTGCTCTCTTTCCTTCCAGCTCTCCTGTTGTGACCAGGTGCTCCAATTCCCCTTTCCTACAAAACGGCCTACAAACGTTGCCTGTCTTTTCCTAATCATCCTTATGAATGATCTTCTTGTGTCTGCCTCCGTCAACTGTCTTGTGTTTTCTTTGATGTCCATGGAACCCTCAACATTCCTCCCAGAAACCACATCTCGGCTGCGACAATCTTGTTCTGGTTTTGCTTGTTGACTGTCCACACCTCACAACCACATAACATATTCGGTTACAAATAAAATTCAAAAACTCTCTTCCTGATGTTAATTGATAGGCATTTGTTGGTAAGAATGCTTTTCATCTTCTTGAATGTTGTTTTGGCTTGGTCGATTCTGCTGGCTATTTCTGATGTGCATATTTGATAAAGTTGTACGTATTGTCTCTTAGGATTGATTATTAGGTAAACGTATAAAGTGCATTTTAGGCTGTAAGGAAATGTGATGTGCACAAGTAATTTTAGGTAATTTAGGTCTGTTTCATATATGTTTTATTATCCTTAGTTATGTTTATATTTGTCTTAAGGTATGTTTTTTTTTTTTAAATCCCTTGTGTGATAAATTGGATGGAATGGTCGACACCAGGGCATGTCCTTAGATTATGTGTGTGAATGCAGTGATATGTGTATTTGATTTTTTTTCTTTTTTTTTCCCTGTTGAAGTTTTGTGTATGTTTCAAGATGATTATAGCCATGATGTGGCTCTGTGCAGTCGGCTGGGCTGTAAACAAAAGTAACTATAACAATGATCCATTTGATGAAAGAAAAAAAACAAACTATAACAATGATCCAAAGCCTTTTGAATGTATTTATTAAGGAAAGGTGGTCAGTATGGCTGTTCAGTCATGTATCATGTGAATGGTTGGAAGACTCAAAGACTTATAAATGTGTGATTGTGTAATGAGTGTTGCATTCTATAAACAGTGTTGTTGTTTGAAGACCCAAAGACATATAAATGTGTGATTGTGTAATGAGTGTTGCATTCTATAGACAGTGTTGTTGTTGGAAGACTCAAAGACTTATAAATGTGTGATTGTGTAATGAGTGTTGCATTCTATTAACAGTGTTGTTGTTTGAAGACCCAAAGACTTATAAATGTGTGATTGTGTAATGAGTGTTGCATTCTATTAACAGTGATGTTGTTTGAAGGCCCAAAGACATATAAATGTGTGATTGTGTAATGAGTGTTGCATTCTATTAACAGTGTTGTTGTTTGAAGACCCAAAGACTTATAAATGTGTGATTGTGTAATGAGTGTTGCATTCTATTAACAGTGTTGTTGTTTGAAGACCCAAAGACTTATAAATGTGTGATTGTGTAATGAGTGTTGCATTCTATAAACAGTGATGTTGTTTAAAGACCCAAAGACATATAAATGTGTGATTGTGTAATGAGTGTTGCATTCTATAAACAGTGTTGTTGTTTAAAGACCCAAAGACTTATAAATGTGTGATTGTGTAATGAGTGTTGCATTCTATAAACAGTGTTGTTGTTGGAAGGCCCAACGACTTATAAATGTGTGATTGTGTAATGAGTGTTGCATTCTATAACAGTGTTGTTGTTTGAAGACCCAAAGACTTATGAATGTGTGATTGTGTAATGAGTGTTGCATTCTATAAACAGTGTTGTTGTTGGAAGGCCCAACGACTTATAAATGTGTGATTGTGTAATGAGTGTTGCATTCTATAAACAGTGTTGTTGTTTGAAGACCCAAAGACTTATAAATGTGTGATTGTGTAATGAGTGTTGCATTCTATAAACAGTGTGTTGTTTGAAGACCCAAAGACTTATAAATGTGTGATTGTGTAATGAGTGTTGCACTCTATAAACAGTGTTGTTGTTTGAAGACCCAAAGACTTATAAATGTGTGATTGTGTAATGAGTGTTGCATTCTATAAACAGTGTTGTTGTTTAAAGACCCAAAGACTTATAAATGTGTGATTGTGTAATGAGTGTTGCATTCTATAAACAGTGTTGTTGTTTGAAGACTCAAAGACTTATAAATGTGTGATTGTGTAATGAGTGTTGCATTCTATAAACAGTGTTGTTGTTGGAAGACCCAAAGACTTATAAATGTGTGATTGTGTAATGAGTGTTGCATTCTATAGACAGTGTTGTTGTTGGAAGACTCAAAGACTTATAAATGTGTGATTGTGTAATGAGTGTTGCATTCTATAAACAGTGTTGTTGTTGGAAGGCCCAAAGACTTATAAATGTGTGATTGTGTAATGAGTGTTGCATTCTATAGACAGTGTGATGTTTGAAGACCCAAAGACTTATAAATGTGTGATTGTGTAATGAGTGTTGCATTCTATAAACAGTGTTGTTGTTGGAAGGCCCAAAGACTTATAAATGTGTGATTGTGTAATGAATGTTACATTCTTTAAACAGTGTGTTGTTTGAAGACCCAAAGACTTATAAATGTGTGATTGTGTAATGAATGTTGCATTCTTT
>CM060312.1:2419392-2496892 GCA_030674185.1 Monoplex corrugatus | reverse complement strand
ACCGGCTTGCCTTACCTTATCTAGCGTCTACCTAGCCACTATCCCCATGAAGTGGAACAGATAAAAGCTTAACCTTAGTGTGCCTCGCAACAACCTTGCCTACATGGCGTGACAGAAACAGGGCCCATTCCTGCCCTTTGTTTCCCTTCAAAGGCAGTGTGTGTGTAGATGTATAATGTTATGTGCATCAAGAGAAGTGTGCTGTGTGTGGATGGATCTTTAACATGTGTGATCCTTTCTCAGTTCTTTTCCACCTGTTTCTGCTGGTATTGTGAGGGAGGAAAGGACTGTAAATTATTCCCATTTGGGCAGTGGGATGCTGGCCATGTATGGATGGATCTTTGCTATGTAATGACTGTAGGCGTGAGCCAAAGCCAGATCAAGAACTTGTGCACATAAATCAACATTAGCTGTGCCTTTTAGTGGCGGTCATCATGTCCTTATATGATAAACGGAACAGTAGAAGTTGGAAAATAAAGAAAAAATGTTTGTTGTGCCACTGACTGCGAAATGTGTTAAAAGATGTAGAGGAAAAATGAGACTGTTACTTTTGCTTGACTGTCATTGTTCCCTTTATTGTCATTTTTATGCCTTTTTTGACGCATTTATGTTGCTGTTCTGGATTTTGAGTGAATCTTCAAGCCATGGTGAAAAGTGATGATTTGAGGCAAAGGTGTTAGTGTTGCAGCGTCAGATGACGTTGACCACCACCTGTGAACAGGGTCCTGGAGAAACCATCACTTGAAGGAGACCATGCATTTTGATTGGGTCATGATTTTCCTTTTTCAACTGCTCACTGTGTTTCCTCTTCCATGATTTTGCTGATAATCAGCTGTTGAGCATCTCTTTTGGCTTTTGTGAAGACTTGAATGTTGCTTTAAAATGAATTGATTGCTGAAGAGGGATGGGTTTTGAGTGGCTGTTAAATTATGATGAATATATTTTTGGAAAAAAAGAATAATGTTTAAAGTAGTTGATCAGACTGTAAGATGGGGCCTGTGTACATGAAGCATGTCCTGAACATCCCATTTGATCATGAGTCAGAATCTCGAAAGATATCTACAGTGTAAGCAGTATGTATGTGACGGGCATGTTCTTGTTTTGATATACATGTATTTAATCCATGGAATTGTTTGTACATTTTGTTTTCCTTATCATGTAGCTGTATGTGGAGTATGGTTGAAAATCATGCCATTCTTTGAAAGTGTGTCTTGCTTTTGTGATTATATTGGTTGATTGTATTGTTGTGTTGTGTCCTTGTGTTGTACATGTATTGATTGATTGTATTGGTGTGTTGTGTCCATGTGTTGTACATGTATTGGTTGATTGTATTGGTGTGTTGTGTCCATGTGTTGTACATGTATTGATTGTATTGGTGTGTTGTGTCCATGTGTTGTACATGTATTGATTGTATTGGTGTGTTGTGTCCATGTGTTGTACATGTATTGGTTGATTGTATTGGTGTGTTGTGTCCATGTGTTGTACGTGTATTGGTTGATTGTATTGGTGTGTTGTGTCCATGTGTTGTACGTGTATTGGTTGATTGTATTGGTGTGTTGTGTCCATGTGTTGTACATGTATTGGTTGATTGTATTGGTGTGTTGTGTCCATGTGTTGTACGTGTATTGATTGTATTGGTGTGTTGTGTCCATGTGTTGTACGTGTATTGGTTGTATTGCTGTGTTGTGTCCATGTGTTGTACATGTATTGATTGTATTGGTGTGTTGTGTCCATGTGTTGTACGTGTATTGGTTGATTGTATTGGTGTGTTGTGTCCATGTGTTGTACATGTATTGGTTGATTGTATTGCTGTGTTGTGTCCATGTGTTGTACGTGTATTGATTGATTGTATTGGTGTGTGTTGTGTCCATTGTTGTTGTACGTGTATTGGTTGATTGTAATTTGATGTGTGTTGTGTCCATGTGTTGTACATGGTATTGATTGTATTGGTGTGTTGTGTCCATGTGTTGTACGTGTATTGGTTGATTGTATTGGTGTGTTGTGTCCATGTGTTGTACGTGTATTGATTGTATTGTGGTGTGTTGTGTCCATGTGTTGTACGTGTATTGGTTGATTGTATTGGTGTGTTGTGTCCATGTGTTGTACATGTATTGATTGTATTGGTGTGTTGTGTCCATGTGTTGTACATGTATTGGTTGATTGTATTGGTGTGTTGTGTCCATGTGTTGTACGTGTATTGGTTGATTGTATTGGTGTGTTGTGTCCATGTGTTGTACGTGTATTGGTTGATTGTATTGGTGTGTTGTGTCCATGTGTTGTACGTGTATTGATTGTATTGGTGTGTTGTGTCCATGTGTTGTACTGTATTGGTTGATTGTATTGGTGTGTTGTGTCCATGTGTTGTACATGTATTGATTGTATTGGTGTGTTGTGTCCATGTGTTGTACATGTATTGGTTGATTGTATTGGTGTGTTGTGTCCATGTGTTGTACGTGTATTGGTTGATTGTATTGGTGTGTTGTGTCCATGTGTTGTACGTGTATTGGTTGATTGTATTGGTGTGTTGTGTCCATGTGTTGTACGTGTATTGATTGTATTGGTGTGTTGTGTCCATGTGTTGTACGTGTATTGGTTGTATTGCTGTGTTGTGTCCATGTGTTGTACATGTATTGATTGTATTGCTGTGTTGTGTCCATGTGTTGTATGTTATTGGTTGATTGTATTGCTGTGTTGTTCCATATGTGTACATGTATGGTTGATTGTATGCTATGTTGTATCATGTGTTGTACATGTATTGGTTGATTGTATTGCTGTGTTGTGTCCAATGTTGGATCACACAGTGGCACTAACCGATTGTATTGCTGTGTTGTGTCATAGTGTTGAATCAGTTAGTTGTATTGGTCCCTGTCTGCTGTCATTACCCTGTTTGTGTAGAGGACATAAGGATGATACATTGCGCATATCTATCACCTCAACCTCTTGAAACTGGTGGCCTACACGTTGGTCAGTGGTCATTCAAGGTCGATGACTTATTGGTGAGGGTCATTCAAAGAATGTTGATAAAGATTGACCATCTGCCATAATGTTGCTTGCAGCCAGACAGGTCCAGGTCAAAAGACACCAGACACCAACAGGTCCATGTCAACAGACACCAGACAGGTCCAGGTCAAAGACACCAGACACCAGACAGGTCCATGTCAAAAGACAAAGACACCAGACAGGTCCGTGTCAAAAGACACCAGACATGTCCATGTCAAAGACAGACAGGTCCAGTCAAAAGATACCAGACACCAGACAGGTCCATGTCAACAGACACCAGACAGGTCCATGTCAAAAGACACCAGACACCAGACAGGTCCAGGTCAAAAGACACAGACACCAGACAGGTCCATGTCAAAAGACAACAGACACCAGACAGGTCAGTGTCAAAAGACAACCAGACAGGTCCATGTCAAAAGACAGACAGGTCCATGTCAAAAGAACCAGACACCAGACAGGTCCATGTCAACAGACACCAGACAGGTCCATGTCAAAAGACACCAGACACCAGACAGGTCCAGGTCAAAAGACACCAGACACCAAAAGAACAGGTCCATGTCAAAAGACAACAGACAACCAGACAGGTCCGTGTCAAAAAGACACCAGACAGGTCCATGTCAAAAGCACACAGACAGGTCCATGTCAAAAGACACCAGACACCAGACAGGTCCATGTCAAAAGACACCAGACACCAGACAGGTCCATGTCAAAAGACAACAGACACCAGACAGGTCCGTGTCAAAAGACAACCAGACAGGTCCATGTCAAAAGACACCAGACACCAAGACAGGTCCATGTCAAAAGACACCAAATAGGTCCATGTCAAAAGACCACCATAGACACCAGACAGGTCCATGTCAAAAGACACCAGACAGGTCCGTGTCAAAAGACATCAGACACCAGACAGGTCCGTGTCAAAAGACAACAGACACCAGACAGGTCCATGTCAACAGACACCAGACAGGTCCATATCAAAAGACATCAGACACCAGACAGGTCCATATCAAAAGACACCAGACACCAGACAGGTCCATGTCAACAGACACCAGACAGGTCCATGTCAAAAGACACCAGACAGGTCCATGTCAACAGACACAGGACAGGTCCATGTCAACAGACACCAGACAGGTCCATGTCAAAAGACACCAGACAGGTCCATGTCAACAGACACCAGACAGGTCCATGTCAACAGACACCAGACAGGTCCATGTCAACAGACACCAGACAGGTCCATGTCAACAGACACCAGACAGGTCCATGTCAACAGACACCAGACAGGTCCATATCAAAAGACAACAGACACCAGACAGGTCCATGTCAAAAGACACCAGACAGGTCCATGTCAACAGACACCAGACAGGTCCATGTCAACAGACACCAGACAGGTCCATGTCAACAGACACCAGACAGGTCCATGTCAACAGACACCAGACAGGTCCATGTCAACAGACACCAGACAGGTCCATGTCAAAAGACACCAGACAGGTCCATGTCAACAGACACCAGACAGGTCCATGTCAAAAGACACCAGACAGGTCCATGTCAACAGACACCAGACAGGTCCATGTCAACAGACACCAGACAGGTCCATGTCAACAGACACCAGACAGGTCCATGTCAAAAGACACCATACATCACACACACACACGTGTCCGTCATCTCTACTGCCAACTGTCACTCACAGATGTCATACAGACACCATACATCTCACACACACACGTGTCCGTCATCTCTACTGCCAACTGTCACTCACAGATGTCATACATCTCACACACACACGTGTCCGTCATCTCTACTGCCAACTGTCACTCACAGATGTCATACATCACATACACACACGTGTCCGTCATCTCTACTGCCAACTGTCACTCACAGCTGTCATACAGACACCATACATCTCTCACATACACGTGTCAGTCATCTCTACTGCCAACTGTCACTCACAGCTCAACATAATGATTGAATGATCTGGCTGTTGTTGGGTTTTTTGTTGTTGTTTTATTTATTATGTAGCATTTATTATGATGGCATTCTCTGGTAATATTTTTGCCAAACAGCACACAGATTTGTTGTCAGCAGATAATCAGTACTTATATTGAAGCAATGTTAAATTTGTATCACACTGGATGTATGTTGTGTTTTTTTGTATTTAGATCTGGAACAGTATGGAGACTGATGGCTGATGTTAGGGGACAGTTTATGCATGTGTACACGAGTCACACCTATCGTATAGGTTTTCTTTGGTTTTGATTGTTGTTTTCTGGCTTCTCCATCTATGAGATCTGAGACCTCTGGCCTGTTATTAGTCATGTCATTTTTTACTATTGTTTGAAATACAGGTTTCAGTCGTTCTATTTTTTGTTGTGTTTTGTTTTTTCGTTGTTGAAAGTCACAACCTATTGCGGTAGAAATCAGTTAGAAATTAAATTGACTGTGAAGGTGAAGCGTTGTATGTCTCTTCATCGGTAGGACTGAGGGACCTTGATGTGCGTGCTACTTGCCATGACGGCACACACCACAACATTTTGATATACTTTTTGGAAAATCAGCTTGTTACAAAAGGGACCAGTGCAGGTGATGGCATTTACCAGCCCTATCATTTATTGTACATTGTTTGTTGTAGTCGGTCACATTGTTGTCAGCACAGCTAGAAAAGGATCATGGACGTCAGGTCAATCATAATCATGGACGTCAGGTCAATCATGGACGTCAGGCCAATCATGGACGTCAGGCCAACAAGGTGGACAGGAGGGACAGCTGTCTGCCATGCCCCCTAGCCTTGCTGTCTGCTGTATTGGTGATGTCTGTCTGTTTACATCACATTTGTATTGTATAGTAAAGTACAAACTTTGTGTGTCATGCTATGCTGCTGTAGGGTGATGTCTGTCTGTTTACATCATTGTATTGTATAGTAAGTACAAACTGTGTGTCATGCTATCTGTCTGCTTATGTGAGTCCGTTTACATCACATTTGTATTGTATAGTAAAGTACAAACTTTGTGTGTCATGCTATGCTGTCTGCTGTAGGGTGATGTCTGTTACTCACATTTGTATTGTATAGTAAAGTACAACTTTGTGTTCAGCTATGCTGTTGCTAGTAGGTATGTCGTCTGTTACATCACATTTGTATGTAAGTAAGTACAACTTTTGTGTCATGCTATGCTGTCTGCTGTAGGGGTGATGTCCATGACATTTTGACTAAAGTAAAATTCAGTCCTAGGCAGCCATTCTTTGTGTTCACAAGTGCTGATAGATCTGACACACATGGCTGTTTTCTGCTTCAAGTGGAATAATGGCGAAGGTTGTTTGTATGTATGAATGGCTGTTATGGCGAAGGTCGTTTGTATGTATGAAACTGTAGTCTGTAGTATTAGGGAAGGCAGGCATCTAGTTAGAAACTCTATGTACTATTACTGTTGAAAGGTAGGTAGTCGCCTCCCTTCCCCCCATCTCCTATTCTTTGAACCATTAACAATGTTTTTTTTTTTTTTTTTTTGGGGTGGGTGGGTGGATGTAGTGAGTTGAGCATAGATCAACAGTGGATGTGAATTTTACTGACCTACTGATTTTCAGTTACATATATATATATTGAAAGATAAAGTTAACCTATTTTTGTATCTCAAAGATATATATATATATAATGTATATTTTAAAATATCAGAACAGAAATATGGGAATCATTGTGTGGTGCACACCCCTTAATTTCGTGTTTTGTGTTGTGTTGTGCTTTTGTGTTGTTGTATTTTGTGTTGTTGTGTGTTGTGTCCAGCCAGTCCTCTAACAACACCTGTCACAACTGTTAGCAGTTCTGTACTTAGTTACCTGTAACATGTTTGCGATTGTGACGTGGGGCTGTTTGTATCATGAGCTGGTTGTTTCTGAAGGTGATAAGGAGTGTAGTGTACTACAGTGTAAAGACTTGATAACATGATACACCTGGTGTTATTCAGCTTGCTGCTGATGGTTGCTACAGTGGGGACACTGTCCCTGACATGGCGGTGTGCAGTCAGCCAGTCAACAATTGTAATCACCAGGGACGTAGTTGACTGGTTGCCACACTGGGGACACTGTCCCTGACATGGCGGTGTGCAGTCAGCCAGTCAACGATTGTAATCACCAGGGACGTAGTTGACTGGTTGCCACACTGGGGACACTGTCCCTGACATGGCGGTGTGCAGTCAGCCAGTCAATGATTGTAATCACCAGGGACGTAGTTGACAGTACAGGCAGATACCTGTGTCTGTCAACGTCTGTCAATGCACAATACACACAACCTGTGACAGTGTGTCTGTGTATATC
This sequence comes from Monoplex corrugatus, assembly GCA_030674185.1. Taxonomy (NCBI): domain Eukaryota; kingdom Metazoa; phylum Mollusca; class Gastropoda; order Littorinimorpha; family Ranellidae; genus Monoplex; species Monoplex corrugatus. Next base: position 2,489,593 of record CM060312.1, on the reverse strand, counting down.
TCTGTGTGTGTGTGTTTGTTGTGTCTGTGTGTGTATCTTGTGTGTTTGTGTCTGTGTGTGTGTCTGTGTCTCTGTGTGTGTGTGTTTGTGTCTGTGTGTGTATCTCTGTGTTTGTGTCTGTTTGTGTGTTGTGTCTCTGTGTGTATAGGTATCTCTGTGTTTGTGTGTATGTCCGCGTCTGTGTGTGTATGTGTGTTTGTGTCTGTGTGTGTATCTCTGTGTTTGTGTCTGTGTGTTTATGTGTATGTCTGCGTGTATGTGTGTTTGTGTCTGTGTGTGTATCTCTGTGTTTGTGTGTCTGTCTGTATTTGTGTCTCAGTGTGTATACATATCTCTGTGTTTGTACGTGTGTTTGTGTCTGTGTGTGTATCTCTGTGTTTGTGTGTGTGGTGTTTGTGTCTCAGTGTGTATAATATCTCTGTGTTTGTACGTGTGTTTGTGTCTGTGTGTGTATCTCTTGTGTCTTGTGTCTGTGTGTGTGTGTGTTTGTGTCTCAGTGTGTATACATATCTCTGTGTTTGTACGTGTGTTTGTGTCTGTGTGTGTATCTCTGTGTTTGTGTCTGTGTGTGTGTGTGTCTGTGTGTGTGTGTGTTTGTGTCTCAGTGTGTATACATATCTCTGTGTTTGTACGTGTGTTTGTGTGTGTGTGTGTGTGATCTCTATGTTTGTGTGTGTTTGTGTCTCTGTGTGTATATATCTCTGTGTGTCTATGTTGTTTTTTGTTGTTGTTTTGTTTCATGTCATGTAGATAAATAGTCAGCTCTTATCATTGCTAGTCATCGTGTGACGGTAGCGCCTCAGCCCTCGTGTATATATGTTGATGTCGGCTTTGTCATCTTCCCTTTCTTTTCTTCATCTTCTTTCACCATGCTTGTTGCTGTGTTGATGCTGTGTCTATGTCCATTTTGAGTAGGTATGAGATGATTGCTGTGTTTATTCTGTGTCCGTTCATTTTGATTTTGAGCAGGGTTTAAGACGAATTACTTGCTGTAGATTTAGACAGCATGACAGCAGTGTTGGCTGAAAAAGTTCGCTATTTTGTTTTTTTATCATGATTGGTACACACAGTTGTCCTTTCTCTTTTCTTTTTTAAAATCTTTCATTTAGTACATGACCAGTACTGATGATTGAATATGTTAGTATGATGTACCGATGTGTACTAACACTCTTGTTGTTGGTGTTAGGTTAGACGCCGTGTGGCTTTCTGTGTGTGTGGGTGGATGTGTGTGTGTCTGCTGGTGTTGTGTGATTTATGCTGTTTTTTTTGATGTTGTACTGTTAATGCAGCTGATGCTGTACAGTAGTGTTGTACGTACATGGACACATGTTTGTCGTTAGCTGTGTTGTGTTAGAACATCAGTGTTGTGTACTGTTGAGAAGATCACTTGTGATGTAAATACACTGTTATCCATTGTAATCTTCACTGTTGACTGTTGACTTGTTAACATGCAGCTGGTTGTGTACTGTATGAACATTCAGCTGGTTGGTATGTAAACATACAGCTGGTTGGTATGTAACATACAGCTGGTTGGTACTTAAACATACAGCTGGTTGTACTGTAAACATACAGCTGGTTGTATGTAAACATACAGCTGTTTGTACTGTAAAACATACAGTGGTTTGGTACTGTAACATACAGCTGGCTTGTATGTAAACATACAGCTGGTTGTACTGTAAACATACAGCTGGTTTGTACTGTAAACATACAGCTGGTTGTACTGTAAACATACAGCTGGTTTGTACTGTAAACATACAGCTGGTTGTACTGTAAACATACAGCTGGTTGTACTGTAAACATAAGCTGGTTGTACTGTAAACATACAGCTGGTTGTACTGTAAACATACAGCTGGTTTGTACTGTAAACATACAGCTGGTTGTATGTAAACATACAGCTGGTTGTACTGTAAACATACAGCTGGTTTGTACTGTAAACATACAGCTGGTTGTACTGTAAACATACAGCTGGTTTGTACTGTAAACATACAGCTGTGTTGTACTGTAAACATACAGCTGGTTGTACTGTAAACATACAGCTGGCTTGTACTGTAAACATACAGCTGGTTTGTACTGTAAACATACAGCTGGCTTGTACTGTAAACATACAGCTGGCTTGTATGTAAACATACAGCTGGTTTGTACTGTAAACATACAGCTGGCTTGTAGTGTAAACATACAGCTGGTTGTACTGTAAACATACAGCTGGCTTGTATGTAAACATACAGCTGGTTGTATGTAAACATACAGTGGTTGTACTGTAAACATACAGCTGGCTTGTACTGTAAACATACAGCTGGTTTGTAGTGTAAACATACAGCTGGCTTGTATGTAAACATACAGCTGTGTTGTACTGTAAACATACAGCTGGTTGTAGTGTAAACATACAGCTGGTTGTACTGTAAACATACAGCTGGTTTGTACTGTAAACATACAGCTGGTTTTGTACTGTAAACATACAGCTGGCTTGTAGTAAACATACAGCTGGCTTGTAGTGTAAACATACAGCTGGTTGTAGTGTAAACATACAGCTGGTTTGTACTGTAACATACAGCTGGTTGTACTGTAAACATATCAGCTGGTTTGTATGTAAACATACAGCTGGTTTGTACTGTAAACATACAGCTGGTTTGTACTGTAAACATACAGCTGGCTTGTAGTGTAAACATACAGCTGGTTGTAGTGTAAACATACAGCTAGTGCTTGTGCTGTAAACATACAGCTGGTTGTACTGTAAACATACAGCTGGTTTGTATGTAAACATACAGCTGGCTTGTACTGTAAACATACAGCTGGTTGTATGTAAACATACAGCTGGCTTGTTACTGTGTAAACATACAGCGGCTGTACTGTAAACATACACTGTGTATGTACTGTAAACATACAGCTGCTTGTACTGTTAAACATACAGCTGGCTTGTATGTAACATACATTGGTTGTATGTGACATTTACATGTTTGTGTACATTGTTGTATTGTTACATTCACAGCTGTATTGTGTACATATTACAGGCTGATTGTGTACATTTGTATGTAACATTCACAGGCTGTACTTGTGTAAACATTTACAGTGTATTTGTACATGTGTATGTGTACATTACAGGCTGTATTGTGTACATTTCACAGCTGTATTGTGTACATTTCCAGGCTGTATGTGTGCTTGTGATTGTGAACATTCACAGGCTGTATTGTGTACATTTACAGCTGGTTGTTGTACATTCACAGGCTGGTTGTGTACTTTCACAGGCTGTATTGTGACATGTTGTATGTGAAACATTTCACAGGCTGTTAGTTAGTGTACATTTCACGGGCTGTTGTTGTAACATCACTGCTTGTATTGTAACATTCACAGCTGGTATTGTACATTGATTGTAACATTCACAGGCTGTATGTGTACAATTCACAGTGCTTGTATGTACATTACAGCTATTGGTACATTTACTGTATTGTGTACATTACAGCTGTAGTGACATTTCACAGGCTGTATTGTGTCATTGTTCACAGTATCAGTGACATTTCAACAATGGCTGTATTGTGTACATTTCACAGGCATGTATGTACATTTCACCAACATCACAGGCTGTATTTGTACATTGTTGTATTGTGTACATTTCACAGGCTGTATTGTGTACATTTCACAGGCTGTATTGTGTACATTTCACAGGCTGTATTGTGTACATTTCACAGGCTGTATTGTGTACATTGTTGTATTGTGTACATTTCACAGGCTGTATTATGTACATTTCACAGGCTGTATTGTGTACATTTCACAGGCTGTATTGTGTACATTTCACAGGCTGTATTGTGTACATTGTTGTATTGTGTACATTTCACAGGCTGTTGTGTAATTTGTATTGTGACATTTCACAGGCTGTATTGTGTACATTGTTGTATTGTGTACATTTCACAGGCTGTATTGTGTACATTGTTGTATTGTGTACATTTCACAGGCTGTATTGTGTACATTGTTGTATTGTGTCATTTCACATGGTGTATTGTGTACATTTCACAGGCTGTATTGTGTACATTTCACAGGCTGTATTGTGTACATTGTTGTATTGTGTACATTCAAGGCTGTATTGTGTACATTTCACAGGCTGATTGTGTACATTGTTGTATGTGACATTTCACAGGCTGTATTGTGTACATTTCACAGGCTGTATTGTGTACATTTCACAGGCTGTATTGTGTACATTGTTGTATTGTGTACATTTCACAGGCTGTATTAGTGTACATTTCACAGGCTGTATTGTGTACATTTCACAGGCTGTATTGTGTACATTTCACAGGCTGTATTGTGTACATTGTTGTATTGTGTACATTTCACAGGCTGTATTATGTACATTTCACAGGCTGTATTGTGTACATTTCACAGGCTGTATTGTGTACATTTCACAGGCTGTATTGTGTACATTGTTGTATTGTGTACATTTCACAGGCTGTATTGTGTACATTTCACAGGCTGTATTGTGTACATTTCACAGGCTGTATTGTGTACATTGTTGTATTGTGTACATTTCACAGGCTGTATTGTGTACATTGTTGTATTGTGTACATTTCACAGGCTGTATTGTGTACATCAACAAACCATTGTAGCTCTCGGTCAGTCCTTGGCCATAGTGTCAGTCAGTCAATCAGCACACAGCTCATACAACCGTCATGTTGACCATAGTGAAAGTGGTCAAGTTGCTGCTTGCATTGGAACAACATGGTAAGTTTATATCTGAATTGAAACACATAATATTATGAAAGGAGATTTTGTGCTAATTGTATCAAATGAACTGAGTTTTTGTGTTGATTGAAACAAATAATGAATTTATATTTGAACAGTGTTTAATTATCCGGAGAAAAGCTGATCAGTCTCCGGTGTCTGATATGATTGATTTTTACTGTTGTGTATTTTTGCTTTTTTTTTTTCTCTCTCAACATTGTGAACTGATGTTTGTACTCTTTGTGCTCTTGGCCTCACATATGTAGCTGTTGTTGTTGTTTGTTTTGTCTTTTTGGGTGGCATCACAAAATTGCTTGTGTGCAATCTTTGTATCAGTCTGTCTGTCTGTCTGTCTGTCTCTCTCTTGGCCTTTTTGTGAAATTCATTGTCGTTGTTGGATGGTGTCAGTGCATGTGTGTATACTTTTCATTCATGTAATAAACGTTTTAGTCATCTCTCAACTTTCTTTTTCATTGGTGTTGTGTTGCTGTGAGTGAGTCAGAGAGACTGACTTTTTTGTAGTCGGTGTTTGAATTTGTGCACACATTCACTGCACTCAGGTAGGTCCATATGTGCTCCATCCACATCTGCTGTGATGATTTGGCAGGACTATGAACCTGTGCAATACCCTGTGTGTTGGGAAGGCTGTGGTATCGAACAGGGATGGGGTGATGTGTTAGAGACAAAGCTGACATGACTACTGTGACTACAACATCTGATGTGTTAGACACAAAGCTGACATGACATGACTGCTGTGACTATAACATCCATGTGTTAGACACAAAGCTGACATGACTACTGTGACTACAACATCCATGTGTAAGACACAAAGCTGACATGACTACTGTGACTACAACATTCATGTGTTAGAGACAAAGCTGACATGACTACTGTGACTACATCTGATGTGTTAGAGACAAAGCTGACATGACTACTGTGACTACAACATCCATGTGTAAGAGACAAAGCTGACATGACTACTGTGACATCTGATGTGTTAGAGACAAAGCTGACATGACTACTGTGACTACAACATCCATGTGTTAGAGACAAAGCTGACATGATTACTGTGACTACATCTGATGTGTTAGAGACAAAGCTGACATGACTACTGTGACTACAACATCCATGTGTTAGACACAAAGCTGACATGACTACTGTGACTACAACATCCATGTGTAAGACACAAAGCTGACATGACTACTGTGACTACAACATCTGATGTGTTAGAGACAAAGCTGACATGACTACTGTGACTACAACATCCATGTGTTAGAGACAAAGCTGACATGACATGACTACTGTGACTACAACATCCATGTGTTAGAGACAAAGCTGACATGACTACTGTGACTACAACATCCATGTGTTAGAGACAAAGCTGACATGACTACTGTGACTACAACATCCATGTGTTAGAGACAAAGCTGACATGATTACTGTGACTACAACATCCATGTGTTAGAGACAAAGCTGACATGACATGACTACTGTGACTACAACATCCATGTGTTAGAGACAAAGCTGACATGACTACTGTGACTACAACATCCATGTGTTAGACACAAAGCTGACATGACTACTGTGACTACAACATCCATGTGTTAGAGACAAAGCTGACATGACTACTGTGACTACAACATCCATGTGTAAGACACAAAGCTGACATGATTACTGTGACTACAACATCTGATGTGTTAGAGACAAAGCTGACATGACTACTGTGACTACAACATCCATGTGTTAGAGACAAAGCTGACATGACATGACTACTGTGACTACAACATCCCATATGTAAGACACAAAGCTGACATGACTACTGTGACTACAACATCCATGTGTAAGAGACAAAGCTGACATGACTACTGTGACTACAACATCCATGTGTTAGAGACAAAGCTGACATGACTACTGTGACTACAACATCCATGTGTTAGAGACAAAGCTGACATGACATGACTACTGTGACTACATCCATGTGTTAGAGACAAAGCTGACATGACTACTGTGACTACAATATTCATGTGTTAGAGACAAAGCTAACATGACATGGCTACTGTGACTACAACATCCATGTGTTAGAGACAAAGCTGACATGACTACTGTGACTACAATATTCATGTATTAGAGACAAAGCTGACATGACCAATGTGACTACAACATCCATGTGTTAGACACAAAGCTGACATGACTACTGTGACTACAACATCCATGTGTTAGACACAAAGCTGACATGACTACTGTGACTACAACATCCATGTGTTAGACACAAAGCTGACATGACTACTGTGACTACAACATCCATGTGTTAGACACAAAGCTGACATGACTACTGTGACTACAACATCCATGTGTTAGAGACAAAGCTGACATGACATGACTACTGTGACTACAACATCCATGTGTTAGAGACAAAGCTGACATGACTACTGTGACTACAACATCCATATGTACGACACAAAGCTGACATGACTACTGTGACTACAACATCCATGTGTTAGAGACAAAGCTGACATGACTACTGTGACTACAACATCCATGTGTTAGAGACAAAGCTGACATGACTACTGTGACTACAACATGTGTTAGAGACAAAGCTGACATGACTACTGTGACTACAACATCTGATGTGTTGGACACAAAGTGGACATGACTACTGTGACTACAACATCCATATACAGTGAACAGGACAGTTATGTTGTGGGCCGGGACTGAACTTGAAACATCAGGTGTGGAGGTCAGGCCTGTGTCAGCTGAGTGCATCAACCGATCAACCGGCTGTTTGCTTGGAATAACTTGAAACATCAGGTGTGGAGGTCAGGCCTGTGTCAGCTGAGTGCATCAACCGATCAGCCGGCTGTTTGCTTGGAATAACTTGAAACATCAGGTGTGGAGGTCAGGCCTGTGTCAGCTGAGTGCATCAACCGATCAACTGGCTGTTTGCTTGGAATATGGGAGAGGGAAGGGAGGGAGGGTGGAGGGACCACACTGTGTCACTCTGTGGGAATGCCATAGAGGTAAATGGTGACATTGTCAGCACACAAGTGCATGAGCGCGTGCGCGCGCGCGCACACACATACACACACACACACACACACACACACATACACACACACACGCACACACACACCCCCTCATGTCAGTTACACACAACACACACATACATGCACACACACAACCTTGTGTCAGCAGCACACTCTTACACATACACACACACATACACACACATACACACACATACACACACACATACACACATACACACACACCACACACACACACACACACACACACAGTACATACACACACACACACACACACACACACACATACATACATACACACACACATACACACATACACACACACACACACACACACACACACACACACACACACGTACATACAACACATACATACATACACACACATACACACGCACATACAACACACATGTACATACACACACGCACACACACACACGCACAATCACACACACACGCACACACACACACATACATACGCACACACACACACACACACCCTCATGTCAGTTACACACGCACACACACACAACCTTGTGTCAGCTGCACACTCTCACACATACACACACACACACACGCACACGCACACCACACACCACACACACACACACACACACACACACACACGCACGCACACACACACACACACACACACACACACACACACACACACTGTTAATGCCATATATAGAAGAAAAGTTGAAGGTGAATTCAAACTGAATAACAAAAGCAAGGTCACATTATACTAACCATCTCGCTTTCCCACGCACAACCAGACAAGGGGCATAATTATGAAACAACTCCAATATCAGTTGCCGTGAAGAGTTACTTCACTTCCTTTGACATTGTTCTAGCACACATTTATAAAATGTGTGTGTGTGTGTGTGTGTATTCATGTGTGTACATATAGGTATATACATATGTGTGTGTGTGTGTGGATTCATTCATGGCACCTTGAGCAAATTCTACCAGCTGGAATTGTATAGGCATAACTGTAGACCTGTCCTTTGACCTGTGGGCTTGGTGAAGTGGTTACTACAGTAAATTGAAGACAGAAAGTCTGTGTTCAAAATCCCTTCAGTCCAAATTGTTGTAAGAAACCAAGGCACCATGCAACATGTCAACACAGTCTCCTACACCAGACAGGTATGTACCTTGTGCGATGCTGGTTGTCAGAGGACACTGTCTCAGTGTTATGGTATCTGTAGTCATCATCATCATCATCAGGTGCCTTGCCGCATGGCATTGGCAATCATGGACTTTCATCTGTCTCTATCTCTTGTTGCCCCCAGCATCTCTCCCACCCCCCTCGTCCCCAGCCACTCTGCAAGTCTGTCCAGCATTTTCTCCCTGGGTCTACCCGGTGCTCTCTTTCCCTCCAGCTTTCCCGTTGTGACCAAGTGCTCCAAATCCCCTTTCCTCATAAAATGGCCTATAAATGTTGCCTGCCTTTTCCTAATCTTCCTTATGAGTGATCTACTTGTGTCTGCCTCCAGCAAGACTGTCTCGTTTGTTTTCTTTGCTGTCCATGGAACTCTCAACATTCTTCTGAGAAACCACATCTCGGCTGCCTCAATCTTGTTCTGGCTTTGTTTGTTGACTGTCCACGCCTCACATCCGTACAACAGTATTGGTTCTATATAACATTCAAGAACTCTCTTCCTGATGTTAATTGATAGGCATTTGTTGGTAAGAATGCCTGTCATCTTCCCGAATGCTGTTTTGCTTGGCGATTGTGCCGGCTATTTCTGATGTGCATCTGCCGTCTGATGAAATGATCGTTCCCAGGTATTTGAATTTATCAACCTGTGTCAAAGTTGTGCCATTTGCTGTTATTTTGCATGAGGGGATTTCATGTTTTTTACTGATCACCATGACTTCAGTCTTCCTGCTGTTTAGTTCCAGCCCCTCACCTGTAGTGTGATGTGTATATTGTTTGTCAATGGCTACATGTACATTCACAATACTACGCTCACCCTGCTACCTACACATAGCATGCACACACATGGATTCTCATCTCACAAAGGCATACTCCAAAACAACAGGTCAACCAACAAAGAAAAAATAAAAACAAAAAATAGTCAACCAGCCGGCCAACAAATCAGCCGATCAACCAATCAGCCACAAACTGACCAAGGGCCAACCAATGAACAAATCAAGCAATCAACCAACCAGTCAGCAGACCAACCAACCAATGAACCAGCCAACCAACCAACCTATGAACCAGCCAACCAACCAACCAACAAATCAGTTAATCAACCAGCCAACCAACAAACTAAGCAACCGATCAGCTAATGAACAAACCAACCAACCAATCAATTAGCCAACCAACCACCTGTCCAAACAACCAACCAGATAACCTGCCAACCAATCAACCAGCCAACATACAGTCAGGCAGCCAACCAACCAACTGTCAAACCAACCAAAAAACTAACCAACCAACCAGCCACCCACCCACTCACCCACCCAACCAACCAGCAAACCATCCAGCTTATCAACCAACCAACCAACCAGCCGGTTAACCAACCAACCAGTCAGCCATCTAACCAACCAACTGGCTAACCAACCAACTAACCAGCCAGCCAACCAGCAACCCAGCCAGTCAGCCAACCAATCAACCAAGCAGCCAGACATGGCAGATGGACGAGGCACTAAGGGGACAGGAGGTCAACAGACTTGATTATGCAACTTCAACCTTAACCTCTGATATTACTCAACCTTGACCTCTGACATTACAGGACCACTTCGCGTTCCATCTCTTTGCACGGACTCAACCCAGACTAAGGGAGGCTACCTACTTCAATTTTTTTTTTACTGGCATCAAGGGTTGTCTTTCCTGGTGGGTGTGGGAGCAAGTACAGTGTTTTCGTAATATGGCAAAATACAGTAACATCCAAAAATAATCAATGTGTGTGGTGTGTGGTGTGTGTGTGTGTGTGTGTGTGTGTGTGTGTGTGTGTGTGTGTGTGTGTGTGTGTGTGGTGTGTGTGTGTGAGTGCATGCATGCGTGTGCGCTGTGTGTGTGTGTGTGTGTGTGTGGTGTGTGTGGTGTGTGCGTGTGTGTGTGTGAGTGTGCTTACGACTCAAGGCACCAGATAATAGAAAACACATAAACTGGCAAGTCAATGAATGTCTTGCCTACGATATGTCACAGCCTCAATGCAATTGGTATTTGATCCTAACGTCAGATTAATGACTTTATTAACGTATACCTTGAAGTAACGCTGAGACAAGTTACAGATTGCTGCTTTGTGACTGATACTGTATGTATGTGGCGATAGTATGCTCCTATAGTGGTTTGTTACCATACCTGCGCAGAGAGCTCCCAACGGCAGGCTTATGGCTTATGCCATGGTCATTTTAACCCTTTCGCTCCCGCACCCTAGCCACCAGCTTGAAAAACTCATCGCTTTGACTTCCTCACCCTATCCACTCCATCCACCAGTTTTTTGTTTTGCAAGCATGGTTGACAATGCGAGGATGCTGGTGGACAGGGTGTGGGGGGTCAAAGGGTTAAGTCTTCTTCATCACATGACATCTGTGGCATTCTGAGCGAGGATATGATATCTTGAGAAACTTTAACTGAAGCTGTCTATGGCTGATGAAGATTGTGCATCACGTTTTCTCAAGTCTTTCTTGTTTTCTGTTTCAGTATGCATCGTGTTAAGGTTTGATTATCAACAGTTCCTCACCACTGACTTAAATGGAATGCATAGTAATGAGGTGTCTCAGCTACACTCCTATTTGTTTTCAGGAAAAAAACAACAACGTTGTACAGGCAGTACCTGTCCATAGCCCAGCTGTGAATGAGTACCTGACCCTGTTCAGGTTGGGGAAGATAAAGCAGCGATCGAGGTAGAGAAGACGGGCATCGCCCTATTAATGTTGCCACCCCCTTCATTCCCCCATAGAAAACAAAAACAAACAAAAAAATCACCGACTCAAACTACACCAAACCAAACCAAACCTCACCACACCAAACCAAACCTCACCACACCAAAAACCACACCAAACCAAACCACACCAAACCACAACCAAACCAAACCCCACCACACCAAACCACACCACAACCAAACCACAACCAACCAAACCCAAACCAAACCAAACCAAACCACAACCAAACCAAACCCACCAACCACAACCAAACCACAACCACACCACACACCAAACCACCAACCAAACCAAACCAACAAACCAACCAAACCAACACCAACAACCAAACCCACAAACCAAACCACACCAAACCAAACCAAACCAAACCAAACCAAACCAACCAAACCACAACCAAACCAAACCCACCAAACCAAACCAAACCAAACCACACCACACCACACCAACCAAACCAACCACACCAAACCAAACCACACCACACCAAACCAAACCAAACCAAACCAAACCAAACCACAACCAACCAAACCAAACCACACCAAACCAACCAACCAACCAACCAACCAAACAACCAACACCAAACCAAACCAACCAAACCACACCAAACCAAACCAAACCAAACCAACCACACCAAACAACCAAACCAAACCAACAAACCACAACCAAACACAAACCACACCAAACCAAACCAAAACCAAACCACACCAACCACAACCAAACCAAACCAACCAAACAACCAAACCAAACCAACCACCAAACCAAACCAAACCAAACCAAACCAAACCACACCAAACCAAACCAAACCACACCAAACAAACCAAACCACACCAAACCAAACCAAACCACAACCAACCCAAACCAAACCAAACCAAACACCACCAAACCAAACCAAACCAAACCAACCACACCAAACCAAACCACACAACCAAACCACACCACACCAAACCAAACCAAACCAAACCACACACCAAACCAAACCACACACACACCCAAACCAAACCAACCACACCAAACCAAACCACACCAAACCACACCAAACCAAACCAAACCAAACCACACCAAAACAAACCAAGCCAAACCAAGCAACCAACCAACCATCCAATCAAACAACCAACCAAAATGGAGGAGTCTCACCCTGACTTGAATGACTGTCAACAACTTATGGGCCATGGGAAGACAGACTGACCTCTATTTTATAGACTGACCTCTACTTTTATAGACTGACCTCTACTTTTATAGACTGACCTCTACTTTTACTCCATGGGGAAAACAAGCAACAACAAAAACCTATGCCCGCATAAATCAGCAACAACAACAATAGAACAAATCAACAACAACAACAACAACAACGACGACGACGACGACGACGAAGACAACAACAACAACAGCAGCAGCAGCAACAAATAAACAACAACAACAAATCAACAACAACAGCAGCAGCAACAACAGCAACAAATCAATAACAACAACAACAGATCAACAACAATAACAACAACAACGATAACAAAATGCTCATGATTGATGCAGAGGCCATGTATTCAATTCTTGGACAGGGCAAAGTTTGGCGAATTTTTATTCATTTATTTATTTGTTTTTCAGCGGTTTGGTTGGCCGTGGATTCTGTCGTCTGTAGTTCGGTTCCACTGCAATGTAAGACGTGGCCTGTTGGCTGCCCGGTATATAATATATAGGCCTACTTTAATTATCATCATGTGCCCTGCCGCATGGTGTTGGCGATCATGGCCCTCCATTATATCTATCCCTACTTTTAGCGCTCTAATTATCTCAGTGGTGTCAGCTTAGTGTTTCATAGCCACCCTCTTTCCTCCCATTTCAAGACCTTTTTCAATTTCAATTTGGAAGGTCAACCGTCATCATTGACTATTGTTGACCTGAACTTGCCCAGCATATATGCTTTTGAGCAGTTTCTCGAGTCTGCCAGGTAATCACTGGCATCTTTGGGCGGAGCGTGTATGGAATTGTCCGAGTGTGATGACTGTTGAATAGACCAAAGAGAATACTGCATGCCCTCTTTGGATAGGCTACCAACTTGTGTGTTTTGCCAATACAGGCGTGGCCTCGTTGAGTGGGCGATGTGTCGCTGGCAAGGCCGTCAGCTTGTAGGCCTACCGGTCCTGTGTTGGTGAGCGTGTGGCTGACTGCACGAGAATGGAAACTGAACGTAAGATTTTCATTTCTCCTCCATTTTCTTCTTGTTCGTTGTCTGTCATTATTGCAGGCGGTTGCATATTGATGCAGATTGTCTTTTGAACTGGGGGATCGACTCGCTTGACCTGTGTTACTGTAGTGTGTTCGATTTATAACGATGTTACCGGAGATTCGGATGAACGCACTTGACTTGGCCCGCGGCTTGTAGATCTTAACACTGCAGAGCTCGTAGATACAGTAGGCAGAACCTCGCCACGCGGGTCCATGATTATTTTGATCAAGTGTGTGAAGTGATGATCTGATATCTCGAGTTCAATCCCTGCCCGCAACATTAAAAACTGGCCTGCTCGCTGCCTGCCTTATTTAATGTTTCTATCATTCTAGCGGTGTCGGCTTAGCGTTTCACAGATCCCACCCCCCCCCCTCCCCCGGGTTCTGGTTCTGAACTATAGGCCTTAATCGCTAAACCTCCCTTGAGGAGTATCGGATGGGGCCCTCTCCTCTCGAGACTATGCCGGCGCACAGTGTTTTGTGCAGTTTTGGACAGTCATGTCACTTTGTCAGATAAATGGTGGTCCGTTTGGATGAGCACATATCGATTGTAATTTTCCGAGTGCAATGACCCAGCATGAACAAACAGCAGTCAGTGTTGGCCACAGTCAGGTTTCCCCCAGGACCAGTATTGACCACTGGCCAGTGCAGAGTGTGGTGTTGCCAGTTCATGTATTATTATGACAGCAACTTGCCAGTGAAAACCGTTGGCCTGATAGTCTTACTGTACAGGAGATGTGACAGTCTGACTGTACAGATGTGATAGTCTTATTGTACAGGAGATGTGACAGTCTTATTGTACAGGAGATGTGACAGTCTTACTCACTGTACAGGAGATGTGACAGTCTTACTGTACAGGAGATGTGACAGTCTTACTCACTGTACAGGAGATGTGACAGTCTGACTGTACAGGAGATGTGACAGTCTTACTGTACAGGAGATGTGACAGTCTTACTCACTGTACAGGAGATGTGACAGTCTTACTGTACAGGAGATGTGACAGTCTTACTCACTGTACAGGAGATGTGACAGTCTTACTGTACAGGAGATGTGACAGTCTTACTGTACAGGAGATGTGACAGTCTATTGTACAGGAGATGTGACAGTCTTACTCACTGTACAGGAGATGTGACAGTCTTACTGTACAGGAGATGTGACAGTCTTACTCACTGTACAGGAGATGTGACAGTCTTACTGTACAGGAGATGTGACAGTCTCACTGTACAGGAGATGTGACAGTCTTACTCACTGTACAGGAGATGTGACAGTCTTACTGTACAGGAGATGTGACAGTCTCACTGTACAGGAGATGTGACAGTCTTATTGTACAGGAGATGTGACAGTCTTATTGTACAGGAGATGTGACAGTCTTATTGTACAGGAGATGTGACAGTCTTATTGTACAGGAGATGTGACAGTCTTATTGTACAGGAGATGTGACAGTCTTACTGTACAGGAGATGTGACAGTCTTACTGTACAGGAGATGTGACAGTCTTATTGTACAGGAGATGTGACAGTCTTATTGTACAGGAGATGTGACAGTCTTACTGTACAGGAGATGTGACAGTCTTATGTACAGAGATGTGACAGTCTCACTGTACAGGAGATGTGACAGTCTTATGTACAGGAGATGTGACAGTCTTATTGTACAGAGATGTGACAGTCTTACTGTACAGGAGATGTGACAGTCTTACTGTACAGGAGATGTGACAGTCTTATTGTACAGGAGATGTGACAGTCTTACTGTACAGGAGATGTGACAGTCTTACTGTACAGGAGATGTGACAGTCTTACTGTACAGGAGATGTGACAGTCTTACTGTACAGGAGATGTGACAGTCTTACTGACGTGTAATCAGACAGAGATGTGACAGTCTTACTGTACAGGAGATGTGACAGTCTTATTGTACAGGAGATGTGACAGTCTTATTGTACAGGAGATGTGACAGTCTTACTGTACAGGAGATGTGACAGTCTTATTGTACAGGAGATGTGACAGTCTTACTGTACAGGAGATGTGACAGTCTTACTGTACAGGAGATGTGACAGTCTTACTGTACAGGAGATGTGACAGTCTTACTGTACAGGAGATGTGACAGTCTTACTGTACAGGAGATGTGACAGTCTTACTGTACAGGAGATGTGACAGTCTTACTGTACAGGAGATGTGACAGTCTTACTGTACAGGAGATGTGACAGTCTCACTGTACAGGAGATGTGACAGTCTTACTGTACAGGAGATGTGACAGTCTTACTGTACAGGAGATGTGACAGTCTTACTGTACAGGAGATGTGACAGTCTTATTGTACAGGAGATGTGACAGTCTTATTGTACAGGAGATGTGACAGTCTTACTGTACAGGAGATGTGACAGTCTTACTGTACAGGAGATGTGAAGTCTTACTGTACAGGAGATGTGATAGTCTTACTGTACAAGAGATGTGATAGTCTTATTGTACAGGAGATGTGACAGTCTTATTGTACAGATGTGACAGTCTTACTGTACAGGAGATGTGACAGTCTTACTGTACAGGAGATGTGATAGTCTTACTGTACAGGAGATGTGATAGTCTTACTGTACAAGAGATGTGATAGTCTTACTGTACAGGAGATGTGACAGTCTTACTGTACAGGAGATGTGATAGTCTTACTCACTGTACAGGAGATGTGATAGTCTTACTGTACAAGAGATGTGATAGTCTTACTGTACAGGAGATGTGACAGTCTCACTGTACAGGAGATGTGACAGTCTTATTGTACAGGAGATGTGACAGTCTTACTGTACAGGAGATGTGACAGTCTTACTCACTGTACAGGAGATGTGACAGTCTTACTGTACAGAGATGTGACAGTCTCACTGTACAGGAGATGTGACAGTCTTACTGTACAGGAGATGTGACAGTCTTATTGTACAGGAGATGTGACAGTCTTATGTACAGGAGATGTGACAGTCTTACTGTACAGGAGATGTGACAGTCTTATTGTACAGGAGATGTGACAGTCTTACTGTACAGGAGATGTGACAGTCTTACTGTACAGGAGATGTGACAGTCTTATTGTACAGGAGATGTGACAGTCTTATTGTACAGGAGATGTGACAGTCTTACTGTACAGGAGATGTGACAGTCTTATTGTACAAGAGATGTGACAGTCTCACTGTACAGGAGATGTGACAGTCTTACTGTACAGGAGATGTGACAGTCTTATTGTACAGAGATGTGACAGTCTTACTGTACAGGAGATGTGACAGTCTTACTGTACAGGAGATGTGACAGTCTTATTGTACAGGAGATGTGACAGTCTTACTGTACAGGAGATGTGACAGTCTTACTGTACAGGAGATGTGACAGTCTTATGTACAGGAGATGTGACAGTCTTACTGTACAGAGATGTGATAGTCTTACTGTACAGGAGATGTGACAGTCTTACTGTACAGGAGATGTGACAGTCTTATTGTACAGGAGATGTGACAGTCTTACTGTACAGGAGATGTGAAGTCTTACTGTACAGGAGATGTGACAGTCTTATGTACAGAGATGTGACAGTCTACTGTACAGGAGATGTGACAGTCTACTGTACAGGAGATGTGACAGTCTTATACTGTACAGGAGATGTGACAGTCTTATGTACAGGAGATGTGACAGTCTTACTGTACAGGAATGTGACAGTCTACTGTACAGAGATGTGACTCTTACTGTACAGGAGATGTGAAGTCTTACTGTACAGGAGATGTGACAGTCTTACTGTACAGGAGATGTGACAGTCTTACTTGTACAGGAGATGTGACAGTCTTACTGTACAGGAGATGTGACAGTCTTACTGTACAGGAGATGTGACAGTCTTATTGTACAGGAGATGTGACAGTCTTATTGTACAGGAGATGTGACAGTCTTACTGTACAGGAGATGTGACAGTCTTACTGTACAGGAGATGTGACAGTCTTACTGTACAGGAGATGTGACAGTCTTACTGTACAGAGATGTGAAGTCTTATGTACAGGAGATGTGACAGTCTTATTGTACAGATGTGACAGTCTTACTGTACAGGAGATGTGACAGTCTTACTGTACAGGAGATGTGACAGTCTTACTGTACAGGAGAATGTGATAGTCTTACTGTACAGGAGATGTGACAGTCTTATGTACAGGAGATGTGACAGTCTACTGTACAGAATGTGACAGTCTTACTGTACAGGAGATGTGACAGTCTTACTGTACAGGAGATGTGACAGTCTTATGTACAGGAGATGTGACAGTCTTACTTGTACAGGAGATGTGATAGTCTTACTGTACAGGAGATGTGACAGTCTTATGTACAGAATGTGACAGTCTTATTGTACAGAGTGTGACAGTCTTACTGTACAGGAGATGTGACAGTCTTACTGTACAGGAGATGTGACAGTCTTACTGTACAGGAGATGTGAGTCTACTGTAAGATGTATCTTGTAAGGAATGGAAGTCTATGTACAGGGAGTAGTTTCGTAAGAGAGTGAGAGACGTAGTCATACGGATGTGCAGTCTACTGTACTCCCCTCCCCACCTCCCCCCCCCGTAAGGATGTACTCAGCTGTCCCCCACGGACCGATGTTCCACGACAAGTCTCAAAAACGCTATCCGCGCAACAGAGACATCGATGAAGTTTATGAAGGAGATGACAGTCTCTGTACGATTCATCTGTACCCGTACGGAGAGTGCATCTATGAGAGATTGAATCATGCGATGTGACAGTTTATGTACAGAGTGTGAGTCTACTGTACAGAGATGTGAAGTCTTATGTAAGGATGTGACAGTCTTATGTACAGAGATTGCAGTTTTTATTTTTAGAGATGTGACATTCGTACAGGATTGACAGTTTAGTACAGGATGTGACATCTTATGTAAGGGATGTACAGCTTAGTACAGGAGATGTGAAGCTTACTGTAAGAGTGACGTATGAAATGGACAGTCTTACTGTACAGGGAGTGAAGTTTATGTACAGAGATGTGAGTTATGTACAGAGATTGAGTTATGTACGGAGTGTACAGTTTATTGTACAGATGTGACAGTCTTACGTCAGGAGATTGCGTCTTAGTACAGGAGATGAAGTCTTACTGACAGGTGAGTCTTATGTACAGGAGATGTACGTTTACTGTCAGGAATGTGCAGTATGTACAGAGATGGAAGTTATGTACGAGAGTGGTCTTATGTAGAGATGTGAATCTATTACAGAGAGTGACAGTCTTTTGTACGATGTGACAGTCTACTGTACAGGAGATGTGACGTCTATGTACAGAGTGTGAAGCTTACTGTACGAATGAAGTTTGAGAGATGTGATGTTGTACAGAGATGTGAGTCATTACTGACAGTTAGACAATGTGACAGTTTATGACAGGGATGTACGTCTTACTGTCAGAGATGTGAGTTTGTCGGAGATGTGAAGTCTATGTACAGAGATGTGAAGTTATGTAAGAGATGTGCGTCTTATGTAGATGAATTATGTACAGAGATGTGAAGTCTTACGTACAGAGATGATAGTTTATGTACGGAATGTAAGTCTATGTACAGAGATGTGAAGTCTAGTCAGATGTGACAGTCTTACTGTAAGAGTGTGAAGTCTTATTGTACAGGAGATGTGAAGTTATGACATGAGTATGTCGGTGTGCAGTTAGTACAGGAGATGTGACGTCTTGTAAGGAGAGTGACAGTTATGTACGAGAGTGACAGTCTTACTACGAGAGTGACAGTCTTAGTACAGGATGTGCAGCTCTGAGGGTGTGACAGTCTACTGTACAGGAGGTGAGTTTATGTACGGAGATGGACACTATGTAAGGGATGTGACATTACTTAAGATGTGACGTCTTATTGTCAGAGAGTACGTCTATGAGGAGATGTGACTTTACTGTAAGGAGATGTGACAGTCTATTGTCAGAGATGTGACGTTTATGTAGGAATGTACGTTATGTAGGAGATGTACAGTCTTATGTACAGAGATGTGACAGTCTTACTGTACAGGAGATGTGACAGTCTTACTGTACAGGAGATGTGAGTCTTATGTACAGAGATGTGACAGTCTACTGTACAGGAAGTGAGTCTTACTGTACAGAGATGTGACAGTCTTATGTACAGGAGATGTGACAGTCTTACTGTACAGGAGATGTGACAGTCTTACTGTACAGGAGATGTGACAGTCTTACTGTACAGGAGATGTGACAGTCTTACTGTACAGGAGATGTGACAGTCTTACTGTACAGGAGATGTGACAGTCTTACTGTACAGAGATGTGACAGTCTTACTGTACAGGAGATGTGACAGTCTTACTGTACAGGAGATGTGACAGTCTTACTGTACAGGAGATGTGACAGTCTTATGTACAGGAGATGTGACAGTCTTACTGTACAGGAGATGTGACAGTCTTACTGTACAGGAGATGTGACAGTCTTACTGTACAGGAGATGTGACAGTCTTATGTACAGGAGATGTGACAGTCTTACTGTACAGGAGATGTGACAGTCTTACTGTACAGGAGATGTGACAGTCTTACTGTACAGGAGATGTGACAGTCTCACTGTACAGGAGATGTGACAGTCTTATTGTACAGGAGATGTGACAGTCTTACTGTACAGGAGATGTGACAGTCTTACTGTACAGGAGATGTGACAGTCTTACTGTACAGGAGATGTGACAGTCTTATTGTACAGGAGATGTGACAGTCTTACTGTACAGGAGATGTGACAGTCTTACTGTACAGGAGATGTGATAGTCTTACTGTACAGGAGATGTGATAGTCTTACTGTACAAGAGATGTGATAGTCTTATGTACAGGAGATGTGACAGTCTTATTGTACAGATGTGACAGTCTTACTGTACAGGAGATGTGACAGTCTTACTGTACAGGAGATGTGATAGTCTTACTGTACAGGAGATGTGATAGTCTTACTGTACAAGAGATGTGATAGTCTTACTGTACAGGAGATGTGACAGTCTTTACTGTACAGGAGATGTGATAGTCTTACTCACTGTACAGGAGATGTGATAGTCTTACTGTACAAGAGATGTGATAGTCTTACTGTACAGGAGATGTGACAGTCTCACTGTACAGGAGATGTGACAGTCTTATTGTACAGGAGATGTGACAGTCTTACTGTACAGGAGATGTGACAGTCTTACTCACTGTACAGGAGATGTGACAGTCTTACTGTACAGGAGATGTGACAGTCTCACTGTACAGGAGATGTGACAGTCTTACTGTACAGGAGATGTGACAGTCTTATTGTACAGGAGATGTGACAGTCTTATTGTACAGGAGATGTGACAGTCTTACTGTACAGGAGATGTGACAGTCTTATGTACAGGAGATGTGACAGTCTTACTGTACAGGAGATGTGACAGTCTTACTGTACAGGAGATGTGACAGTCTTATTGTACAGGAGATGTGACAGTCTTATTGAATGTACAGTATGAGATGTGACAGTCTTACTGTACAGGAGATGTGACAGTCTTATTGTACAGAGATGTGACAGTCTTACTGTACAGGAGATGTGACAGTCTTATACTGTACAGGAGATGTGACAGTCTTATTGTACAGAGATGTGACAGTCTTATGTACAGGAGATGTGACAGTCTTACTCTGTACAGGAGATGTGACAGTCTTATTGTGAACAGAGAGATGTGACAGTCTTACATGTACAGGAGATTGTTTGTACGGAATGTACATCTTATATGTACAGGAGATGTGACAGTCTTATGTACAGGAGTGAAGTCTTATGACAGGAGTGTGTCTTACTCATGTACAGGAGATGTGACAGTCTTACTGTACAGGAGATGTGACAGTCTTACTTGTACAGGAGATGTGACTAGTCTTATTGTACAGGAATGTGACAGTCTTACTGTACGGAGATGTGATAGTCTTACTGTACAGGAGATGTGACAGTCTTACTGTACAGGAGATGTGAAGTCTTACTCACTGTAAAAGGAGATGTGATAGTCTTACTGTACAGGAGATGTGATAGTCTTACTCACTGTACAGGAGATGTGATAGTCTTATAGTACAGGAGATGTGACAGTCTTACTGTACAGGAGATGTGACAGTCTTATTTGTACAGGAGATGTGATAGTCTTACTCATGTACAGGAGATGTGACAGTCTTATACTGTACAGGAGATGTGATAGTCTTACTACTGTACAGGAGATGTGATAGTCTTACTGTACAAGAGATGTGATAGTCTTACTGTACAAGAGATGTGATAGTCTTACTGTACAGATGTGCACGTGCTGATGAGAAAAGTGATTGTTCAGTAATGTTATTAACTTGAGCTTCTTGGTCACTTGGTTCTGTCTGACTAGAAACTGTATAATATATGCAATATGTATGTATGTATGTAAATATATATATATATATATATACCTATACATATATATATATATACGTGTGTGTGTGTGTGTGTGTGTGTGTGTATATGTGTGTTTGTGTGTGGTGTGTGTTGTGTGTGTGTGTGTGTGTGTGTGTGTGTGTGTGTGTGTGTCCATCGTCACACTCACACACCACACACACACACCACACCACCACACCACACACATGCCACACACACACGCACTCACGCACACACACACTATCTCACACACACACACACACATAATATATCTCCTCCCTCACACACACACTCACCACACACACACACTCACACACACACACACACAGCTATCTCTCTCTTCTTTCTCTCACACTCACACAACACAACCACACAACACACACACGCACTCACCCCACAGCACACACACAGACACACACACACACAGACACACACACACAGACACACACACACCAGACACACACACACAGACACACCACACAACACAACACACACACACACACACACACACACACAATTACACACACACACACACTAATCTCATAGCAAGCCCAGTGTTTTGTAAACAGTAGTCTCCTATTTGCAAACAAAACCAAACCAAACACACATTTCATCAAATGATACCTCAGCAGTCCAGAGTCTGTATATATATATATGTTATGTTAACAATGTTATGTAAAATTACAGCATTCTGCAGCAGTTCACATGATTCCATCACTCCCATAAGAAAATTAAAAAGTCCAACCTGGTACCATCCTAAAACAAAAAAAAAAAAAAAAAAAAAAACAACAACAAAAAACCCAACAAGCCTTGAAACCACAAACATCAGTGTACATGAAAATTATGTCATACAAATTAAACAGCGAAAAAGATTTTCTCACTTTGTTTCTTTCTGCCTCTGTGTGTGTGTGTGTGTGTGTGTGTGTGTGTGTGTGTGTGTGTGTGTGTGTGTGTGTGTGTGTGTGTGTGTCTCTCTCTTTCTCTCTCTCACACTCACACTCTGTCTCTTCTCTGTCTGTCTCTGTCTGTCTGTCTGTCTGTCTGTCCCCCCCCCCCCCCCCCCCAACTGTCTTAATCACTCTGTGCATGCTTGTTTGAAATTATTTCTTACTTTAGAGAAGTATGAAAATGGATGGCCAACCTTTTTGTAAAAGCCAGTGACCAAGTTACTAAAACAGTTCCCTGCCCTCTCTCTCTGTCTCTCTGCTTCTGTCTGTCTCTGTCTCTCTTTCGGTCTCTGTCTGTCTGTCTGTCTCTGTTTCTCTCTCTCTCTCTCTCCTCTGTCTTGTTATATTTGTTGTTGTTATTATTAAAGGTTAACATGTATTTGCTTTACGTGTGTCTGTCTTTGTTTCTCATGCTTTTGTAAAGTGCATGATCTGTTGGGATATATGTGTAATACTGTAATTGAGTACATTTTATTGTTTACAACTTGCTTCACAATGCAGTTTTGTTTTTATATTTTATTTTAAATATGCTTATAATTAATGTGAGTTGAACAGCAATGACCAGTTCCAGTAGCTGTAAGACAGGTCCAACATGGCCTAATACAACCATGCTTGAGTAGAACCAGAAGAACAAGAAAACCAACGCAAGACTGAAATCTGAAAATCTGATTTCTCTCGTCTGTCTGTCTGTTTTTGTCTGTCTCTGTCTCTCTCTTTCTCTTGCTCGCTCGCTCTCTCTTCTCTTTCTCTCACTCTCTCTCTCTCTCTCTCTTCTCTTTTTCACTCACTAGCTCTCTCTCTCTCTCTTTCTCTCACTCTCTCTCTTTCTCTCTCTCTGTCTCTCACTCTCTTTCTCTTGCTCATTCGCTCGCTCGCTGACTCTCACTGTTCTCTCTCTCTCTCTGTCTGGTGTCTGTCTCTGCCGTTACTCTATGGCATATGCAAACTCAATAAATTAACACAATTCATGTTTTAACTTGTTTCACAGTTTTTTTTTTATATTCTTTTTGTGCTTAATAGTTTGTGTGTAGAGTACCAAGACAAGCTGTAAGACAGTCCAGTGAAACCTAATGCCACTGTCTTGATTGATAAGTGTTCTGAGTCTGAAATCTGAGTCTGAAATCTGAAGTCTGAAATTTAATCACACACACTTGCAACATCACATGAACACTTGGCACACACACACTCACATACATCACCACAACACACACACACACACATCACACACACACACACACACACACACACAACCACAACACAAAAACGCACACACAACAGCACACACACACACACACTACACACACACACACACACACACACACCACACACACACACACACCACACACACACACACAAAACACAAAACACGCACACACAACACACGCACACACACACACACACACACACACCACACACACACACACACAACACACACACACACACACCACTACACACAAACACACCACACACACACACACACATACCACAACACACACACACACACACACACACACATACCACAACACACACACACCACACACACACACACAACACACCACAAAACACACCACACACACACAACCACACCACACAAAACACACACCACACACACATACACACACACACACACACACACACACACCCACAAACACCACACACACACACACACACACACACACACCACACACAACACACACACACACACACACACACACACACACACACACACACCACACCACACACACACACAAAACACACACACACACCACACACACACACACACACACACACACACACACACACACACACACACACACACACACACAGGTTTTTCAAGTCCAAAACAGACATGTTGGCCACAGTGGACTGATGGCCATAACATTACATTAACAATGTAAAGGTCTGTATGTTTATAGTCACCCATGCTGTGTATGGCCACATTACTCAAGTACAGAGAATGGGGGCGGGGAGATGCCTTGAAAATAAAAGACAGTTTACTGACTGGTTTTAATCTTTTTACCCTCACCCTGTCCACCAGCTTCCTGCAAGTAATGTTTGTAGTAAAGGACAGTTTACTGACTGGTTTTTAACTCTTTCATCCCCTCACCCTGTCCACCAGCTTCCTGCAAGTAATGTTTGTAGTAAAGGACAGTTTACTGACTGGTTTTAATCTTGTTACCCCTCACCCTATGCACCAGCTTCCTGCAAGTAATGTTTGTAGTAAAGGACAGTTTACTGACTGGTTTTTAACTCTTTCATCCCCTCACTCTATCCACCAGCTTCCTGCAAGTAATGTTTGTAGTAAAGGACAGTTTACTGACTGGTTTTTAACTCTTTCATCCCCTCACCCTGTCCACCAGCTTCCTGCAAGTAATGTTTGTAGTAAAGGACAGTTTACTGACTGGTTTTAATCTTTTTACCCCTCACCCTATGCACCAGCTTCCTGCAAGTAATGTTTGTAGTAAAGGACAGTTTACTGACTGGTTTTAATCTTTTTTACCCCTTACCCTATGCACCAGCTTCCTGCAAGTAATGTTTGTAGTAAAGGACAGTTTACTGACTGGTTTTAATCTTGTTACCCCTCACCCTATGCACCAGCTTCCTGCAAGTAATGTTTGTATAAAGGACAGTTTACTGACTGGTTTTTAACTCTTTCATTCCCTCACCCTGTCCACCAGCTTCCTGCAAGTAATGTTTGTAGTAAAGGACAGTTTACTGACTGGTTTTAATCTTGTTACCCCTCACCCTGTCCACCAGCTTCCTGCAAGTAATGTTTGTATAAAGGACAGTTTACTGACTGGTTTTTAACTCTTTCATTCCCTCACCCTGTCCACCAGCTTCCTGCAAGTAATGCTTGTATAAAGGACAGTTTACTGACTGGTTTTTAACTCTTTCATTCCCTCACCCTGTCCACCAGCTTCCTGCAAGTAATGTTTGTAGTAAAGGACAGTTTACTGACTGGTTTTTAACTCTTTCATTCCCTCACCCTGTCCACCAGCTTCCTGCAAGTAATGTTTGTAGTAAAGGACAGTTTACTGACTGGTTTTTAACTCTTTCATTCCCTCACCCTGTCCACCAGCTTCCTGCAAGTAATGCTTGTATAAAGGACAGTTTACTGACTGGTTTTTAACTCTTTCATTCCCTCACCCTGTCCACCAGCTTCCTGCAAGTAATGTTTGTAGTAAAGGACAGTTTACTGACTGGTTTTTAACTCTTTCATTCCCTCACCCTGTCCACCAGCTTCCTGCAAGTAATGTTTGTAGTAAAGGACAGTTTACTGACTGGTTTTTAACTCTTTCATTCCCTCACCCTGTCCACCAGCTTCCTGCAAGTAATGTTTGTAGTAAAGGACAGTTTACTGACTGGTTTTGACTCTTTCATCCCCTCACCCTGTCCACCAGCTTCCTACTAGAAGTGTATGTATAGAGGGACAGTTACTGACCAGTTTTAAGTTTTAACCCTAAGCTCTTTTACACTAGTGACAGCCTTGAAAGAGGCAAACACTAAAAGAACATTAATGGAAAAAATTAGGGAAAGACAAGCAACATTTATAGGACATTTTATGAGGCAAGAGAAATTTGAGCACCTAGTCACAACAGGGAAGCTGGAAGGAAAAAGAGCACCAGGTAAATCCAGGGAGAAAACATTAGTTTTGTAGAGTGGCTGAGGACAGAGAGGGTGGAGAAATACTTAAGCCACAAAAGATCAATTCGTATGGAGGGCCATGATCGCCAACACCATGTGGCAGGGCACATGATGATGATGTTGCTCTCCCTAACTGTATCCGGCAGCTTCCCGCAAGAAGAGACAGAGAAGCTGGTGGATAGGGTGAGGGGCTGAAAGTGTTATGTGAGGGGGTGGAAGGGTTAAGGGAGGGATGAAAGGGTTAAGGGAGGGGGTGAAAGGGTTAAGGGAGGGGTGAAAGGGTTAAGGGAGGGGGTGAAAGGGTTAAGGGAGGGGGTGAAAGTGTTAAGGGAGGGGTGAAAGGGTTAAGGGAGGGGGTGAAAGGGTTAAGGGAGGGGGTGAAAGGGTTAAGGGATGGGGTGAAAGGGTTAAGGGAGGGGTGAAAGGTTATGTGGGGGTGAAAGGGTTAAGGGAGGGGCTGAAAGTGTTATAGTGAGGGGGTGAAAGGGTTAAGGGAGGGGGTGAAAGGGTTAAGGGAGGGGGTGAAAGGGTTAAGGGAGGGGTGAAAGGGTTAAGGGAGGGGGTGAAAGGGTTAAGGAGGGGGTGGAAGGGTTATGTGAGGGGCTAAAGGGTTAAGGGAGGAACCAGTAGATTATGGGCAGAAGAATATTTTGGAAATCTGCCTGTTTAACACATGCACACATCACAACAGCAGACAACACAGCACACACACACAACACACACACACACACACAACACACACACAACACACACAGAGACACACAGACACAGACACACACACACACACACACACACACACACACAACACACACACACACACACCACACACACACACACACACACACACTGAGCAGACTACAGACCTTTGTTCACTTTCACAAGATATCAGGAAGTAGGTTATTACTACCTATATTGAATGATGCTCAGTTGTGTAGTTTCTCTCTCTCTGTCTGAACAGAGTGACTCCCTTCAGTAATTGATATACATGTAGCCCTACTGAGAGTTTTAGTTTACACTGAGTGAGTAAGAGCATGTGTGTGTGTGTGTGTTGTGTGTGTGTGTGTGTGTGTGTGTGTGTTGTGAGAGAGAGAGAGAGAGAGAGAGAGCATGTGTGTGCGTTTATGTGTGTATGTTGTGTATGTGTTAGAGAGCATCTGAGAGTGTATGCATGTGTGCATGCATGCATGTTTGTGGGTTAACATACATGCATATGATGGATATCTTTTAGATACATATGTATGAATGAATGTTGTATGCATGTATACATGTATCATTTTAGAAAATATTTATGTTTATATATATTATTTATGTTTTGCCAATGTACATGTGTATTTTAATGCCATGTACATCCTAAGAACTATCATAGAGAGGTCAGTCGAGATGAACAAGGATTTGTATCTATGCTTTGTCAGTTATACAAAGGCTTTTGATCGGGTAAGACATGAAGAATTGATAGATCAACTAGAAAGACTCAGTTTTGATGGAAAAGATCTATGAATAATCAGAAATATGTATTGGGAACAAACAGCTGCAATTAGAATAAAAAATGATATAAGCTCTTTCCAAAACATCAAAAGAGGAATCAGACAGGGTTGTGTTTTGTCACCAGATCTGTTTTCACTTTACAGGGAAAACATCATGAGAAACCTAGAGCAAGACCCTGGATTAAAGGTTGGAGGAAAAATGATAAACAACATTCGATATGCAAACGACACCGTGTTAATTGCAGAAAGTGAAAGGGACCCACAAAACCTTGTGAATATACTAGAAATAGAAAGCAAAGGTAAGGGGTTGGAACTAAACAGCAGGAAGACTGAAGTCATGGTGATCAGTAAAAAACATGAAATCCCCTCATGCAAAATAACAGCAAACGGCACAACCTTGAGACAGGTTGATAGGTTTAAAATACCTGGGAACGATCATTTCATCAGACAGCAGATGCACATCAGAAATAGCCAGCAGAATCGGCCAAGCTAAAACAGCATTCAAGAAGATGACAAGCATTCTTATCAACAAATGCCTATCAATTAACATCAAGAAGAGAGTTCTTGAATGTTTATAGAACCAATATTGTTATACAGGTTGCGAGGCGTGGACAGTCAACAAGCAAAGCCAGAACAAGATTTAGGCAGCCGAGATATGGTTTCTAAGAAGAATGTTGAGAGTTCCATGGACAGCAAAGAAAACAAACGAGACAGTCTTGATAGAGGCAGACACAAGTAGATCACTCATAAGGAAGATTAGGAAAAGACAGGCAACATTTATAGGCCATTTTATGAGGAAAGGGGAATTGGAGCACCTAGTCACAGCGGGAAAGCTGGAGGGAAAAAGAGCACTGGGTAGATCCAGGGAGAAGATACTAGACGGACTTGCAGAGTGGCTGGGGACAAGGAGGGTGGAAGAGATGCTTGAAGCAACAAATGATAGAGACAGATGGAAGTCCATAAACGCCAACGCCATGCGGCAAGGCACCTGATGATGATGATGATGATGAATGCATAAGGTTACTTAGATGTATTATATTATTATTGTTATTATTACTATTATTATTATTGTTCTCATTATTATTATCATTATTTATTATCATTCTGAATATTGTTGTTGTTGTCAGCATGGCAACCCGGGCGGGGGGAGGAGGTGCCAGATGAATGGAAAGAGGGGGAGGGGCCCCCAGAGTTCCCAGAGACGACAGAGGAACCAGACGTCCCTGATCCTAACATGAACGGTATGCCCACCATCTGGGGCTATGAGGACTGTGACTTTGATAAAAGTGAGTTGTCTGTTGTTGTGGTGTTGTGGGTGTTGTGGGTGTTGTTGTGGTGTTGTGTGTGTGTGTGTGTGTGTGTGTGTGTGTGTGTGTGTGTGTGTGTGTGTGTGTGTGTGTGTGCCCGCCATCTGGGGCTATGAGGACTCTGACTTTGATAAAAGTGAGTTTGTTGTTGTTGTTGTTGTTGTTGTTTTGGTGTGTGTGAGAGTGAGTGTGTGTGTGTGTGTGTGTGTGTGTTTGTGTGTGTGTGTGTGTGTCTGTGTACATTTATAAGTATGTGTGTATGTGTGTATATGTCTGTGTGTGTATGTGTGTGTGTGTGTGTGTGTGTGTGTGTATGTGTGTGTGTACGTGTGTGTATGTATGTGTGTGTGTACATACATGTGTGTATATGTCTGTGTTTGTGTTATATGTTTGTATGTGTGTATATATATATATATGTGTGTGTGTGTGTGTGTGTGTGTGTGTGAATGCACATGAATGTGTGTTTATGTATGTGCGACGTAATGTTGCCAGCTAGTAGAACTTTATATATAATGTTTTCTTTGTATTAACATTGTACACAATTGTGAATGACATTCGGGCTCTCAGTTTAGAAATCATGATGGATTATCATTTGTTATTGTTATTATTTACAAAATGTTCACATTATGATATTGAAGTTTATACTTGTTTCTGTTCTTCAACCATCTGTTTATAGACCAGAATGAAAACTTACAGAAACACATGTACTTATTTTTAGGTATTTTCAGTCTGTTAAAACTCAGTCACGTAATGGCTTTTTCATAAATAAATATGCGATGTTTATGTTTATCTGTGTGACCATCTGGTCTGTGTTTATGGTTTATACCTTGTTATGACCTAACTGTACATGTTTATATCATTATCATAAACATCGTTTCTAGTGCCTGCACTTCATGCACATAATTATGTCCTTTGTTGAAGATGTAGTAGATATTTTCCATGTATTTTGAACTTTAAACCTTTGATACAAATGATTATGCTTGTTAGTATTGATTGTGTTCGTGGCCTGTTGAAAATTAATGAAAAGAAAGTTGAAAAAAAAGTGAACGTCTATAGTAGCATTGTTATTTTGACAAAAATGAAGTCACAAAATATTCATTAGTTTAGTATAATTTACATTTATAGCACTCGTTAAGGTGCAAAGTAATTTTATCTGTCTGTACAGCGCTTACATTTGATTTTATCAAGATTTTGCCTTATATAAATATTGTAATTATTATTAATTATTATTATTATAGAATCAGCATTGTGACTTGTATGTTTAAAGTCTCAGAAGATTCCTACATTTGCAATATCCTTTGTGTGTGTGTGTGTGTGTGTGTGTGTGTGTGTGTGTGTGTGTGTGTGTGTGTGTAGTGTGGGGTGTGTGTTGTGTTGTGTGTTGTGTGTTGTGTGTGTGTGTGTGTGTGTGTGTGTGTGTGTGTGTGTGTGGTGTGTGTGTGTGTGTGTGTGTGTGTGTGTGTGTGTGTGTGTGTGTGTGTGTGTGTGTGTGTGTGTGTGTGTGTGATGTGAGTGTGAGTGTGTGTGTTGTGTTGTGTGTGTGAGTAGTGGTGTGTGTGTGTGTGTGTGAGTGTTGTGTGTGTGTGTGTGTGTGTGGTGTGTGTGTTGTGTGTGTGTGTGAGTTGGTGTGTGTGTGTAGTGTGTGTGTGAGTGTGTGTGTGTGTGTGTGTGTGTGTGTGTGTGTGTGAGTGTGTGTGTGTGTGTGTGTGTGTGTGTGTGTGTGTGTGTGTGTGTGTTGAGTGTGTGTGTGTGTGTGTGTGTGTGTGAGTGTGTGTGTGTGTGTGTGTGTTGAGTGTGTGTGTGTGTGTGAGTGTGTGTGTGTGTGTGTGTGTGTGTGTGAGTGTGTGTGTGTGTGTACCTGGAACCTCTAAAGATGTGTTACAGGGGATGGTAGATTTTGGGTGCGAGTTTGCATGTGTGAGAATATTTTTTCTTCATAGGTTCTGCTATAAAGTTAGGTTGATTTTTTCTTCCTGAAACGATTATTTATGATTTAAAAAGAAAATATTTCATGTTAATGAAAGCCTTCTTATACTTATGCCATTTTTCATTTGTTATAAATTAGTTTTTACTTTATTTCGTGTAAGTAAAAGCCTTGTCATATTTCTGTCATTATTCATGTTATGATAACTTTTTATGTTGCTGTTGTTGTCATGGTAATTTGTTTATGATGGTAGAGAAGAAGGAGCGACCTCCCCATGAGCACCACAAAGTGGAAGAAGAGCCCGTTCCTCAGGAGGTCAAAAGGTCAGACCCTTGATTCATGTAGACTTTCTGTATCCATTTCCACTTTAGATCTTTCCATCAAGTGGTGTCTGTGGCATCAGTTCTCTGCATAGAGAATTTAGTCAGCACATGGACATGGAAACTGTTTTTTCTGCGTAGAGAATTTAGTCAGAGCATGGACATTATCTTAAGAAACTGTTTTTTCTGCGTAGAGAATTTAGTCAGAGCATGACATTATCTTAAGAAACTGTTTTTTCTGCGTAGAGAATTTAGTCAGAGCATAGACATTATCTAAGAACTGTTTTTTCTGCGTAGAGAATTTAGTCAGAGCATAGACATTATCTTAAGAAACTGTTTTTTCTGCGTAGAGAATTTAGTCAGAGCATGGACATTATCTGAGAAACTGGCTTCTCTGCAGTGAGAATTTAGCCAGCGCGTGGACACATTATTTTCAGAAACTGGCTTCTCTGCAATGAGAATTTAGCAGGCATTGAACATTATCTTAGAAAGTTGGCTTCTCTGCAATGAGAATTTAGTCAGTGCATTGAGACATTATCTTGAGAAGTTGGCTTCTCTGCAATGAGAATTTAGTCAGCGTGTGGGCATTATCTTGAGAAACTGGCTTCTCTTATCTTAAGAAACTGGCTTCTTTGCATACAGAATTTAGTCAGAGCGTGTAGTGAAAAGTTCAACTATAAATGTTCCTAGAACATTGCCTCCTCGGCTCGTATACAGGTTCGTTGATATTCTCACTCCTGCTTCTCCCGTTGCCAAGTTATTTTGTTAGTTACTGATTTCATCATTTCCGGTAAGTTCGATAACAATGTTTTCTAAGCATGCACTGTTCCGATATCGTCTATCGTTATCATACTCATCTCTGTCTTTTACACACACAAAAAATAAATAATAAAAATTCAAAAGTCTATGCAGTGATTGTTCCTTTTTCCAGTGTTCTCAGCAGCAGTGTGGGTGAAGCTCTTCTCTGGGTAAGACAGTCCGCTAACTGTTGATGTGTGTCATTCCATTTCACCTCTTTCACAAAAATGCCTTTCTCCATTAAGTCTTTGATCCCACTGATTTCTAGCCTCAACCATTTTTCTGTCACTTGCTTTGAGGATTTCAAGGCATCATGTAGTGGCTTACAGTACAGTCAGGCAGACAAGAGGTAGACTGTCAGTGGAAGCTTTTCCTGTGGTGATCTCAGTGAACAGTGTTGCCACAAATATTGCTACATCAAGTTCTCCAGCCATAGCCAGTGTCTCACCAGCTAGTGTACTTCTCACTACTCTGTGAATTTTCTTGGAGTTCCAGCATAATAGGAATGACCTCTCCTTTCTCATTGGCTAGGAGGATGATATAGCCGCCTTGAGTTCCTCCATCCTGCAGGTTGCCAAAAGAAGCATCTGTTATAGACCATTAGTTTCAGTGTTTCAGATTCCAAGTGTTGAAATTTCAACGTAACATGTTCTGATTTGATCTTTTTGATGACTTTGTTTGCTTCCAATAGATGTTCCACTTTCCCATCTTTCACATTAGAAGAAAGCCTCAGTGTCTCAGTGCAAGTGTACCATTGGCAATGTGTCTCAGTGCATGTATACCATTGGCAATGTGTTTCAGTGCAAGTGTACCATTGGCAATGTGTCTCAGTGCAAGTGTACCATTGGCAATGTGTCTCAGTGCAAGTGTACCATTGGCAATATGTTTCAGTGTGAGTACACCTGGGGAAGATGTATGTCGGCAAGCCATCACCAGTTATGTAGACGGTCAGTGTTGGGGCAAGGAGCCTTTGACCACCATGACCATCAATTCTATTACACCTTCCGGTGCCTTGACTGTGAGTGTTTGTGTGTGTGTGAGTGTGTGTGTGTGTGTGTGTGTGTGTGTGTGTGTGTGTGTGTGTGTGTGTGTGTGTGTGTGTATGGTGTGTGTGGTGGTTTGTGTGTGTGTGTGTGTGTTGTGTAAGGAGCCTTTGACCACCATGACCATCAATTCTATTACACCTTCCAGTGCCTTGACTGTGAGTGTGTTGTGGTGTGTCCTGTGAGTTTTGATGTTGTGTGTGTGTGTGTGTGTGTGTGTGTAGGCTTTGACCCCATGACCTCATTTATCACTTCGTGCCTTTATGTGGTGTTGTAGTGTGTGTGTTGTGTGGTGTTCACTGTGTGTGTGTGTAGTGTGTGTATGTGTATGTGTGTGTGTGTGTTGTGTGAGTGTGTGTGTGTTGTGTGTTGAGTGTGTGTGTCAGTGATTCACATTTTCTGAACCCCCAATAGGACACAGTGTCCTGGACATAGAAAATTAATAGGACACAGTGTCCTGGCTATGAAAAAACAATAGGACACCATTTTTTCGCAAAAAAAACAAGTGTTTATTTAAAATAAGTCCAGTAATGCAGAACTCTGATATACCATAAAGCATTTGCAACAAAAATTACTAATTTTTAGTAATTACATCTTAACACACACAAATGAAATAATCAACAAACAGTTATTGTAAGTTAATACTGAAGTCGCACCTTGCTTCAAAATCAGTAAAAAAAAACCCAACCCAAAACAACACTTGGCACAATCTGGCAATCACATTTGAACATAGTGATACTGAACAGTGAATGAATTTTAATAACGAAAACTAAGTAGCATCTTGCTATAAAATAAGATCTGACTGAGAAAACTTGGCACATTCTGGCAATTTTGAATAATATCTGTTAAGTCTTAAACAACACAAAAAAAATGGAAATATTCAAGCAGTTATTGTTAAGTTAATACTGAAGTCGCACCTTGCTTCAAAATCAGTAAAAACAAAAACAAAACAACGTCCCCGATAACGTGCGAAGCTAAAAATAGCACACTCGCGGAGCGCTGGGCGATGGCTGACACTGTGATAGGCTGTCCACTGTCACTGTGTCAGCGACTACAAGGGCCTCGCACAGCCAGCGCTGCCGTTCAATGCGCTCGATAAAACACACTTGGCATGTCCGCGACTTCCATGTAATAATCGGACACGGGTCCGCTGGATAGCATATCAATCGGACAGCGGGTCCGCTCAGAAGCAAAACAATCGGTCATTTCAAATTTCAATCGGTCAATGTCCGGAGTCCGAGGGAAATGTGAAACACTGGTGTGTGTGTTGTGTGTGTGGAGTGTGAGTGTGTGTGTATGCATGTGTGTGTGTGTGTGTGTGTGTGAGTGTGTGTGTGTGTGAGAGTGTGAGTGTGTGTGTTGTGTGTGTATGTGTGTGTGTGTATGTGTGTGTGTGTATGTGTGTGTGTATGTGTGTGTGTAGTGTGTGTGTGTGTATGTGTGTGTGTGTGTGTGTGTTGTGTGTATGTGTGTGTGTGTGTATGTGTGTGTGTGTGTATGTGTGTGTGTGTGTGTGTGTGTGTGTATGTGTGTATGTGTGTGTGTATGTGTGTGTGTGTGTATGTGTGTGTTTTGCATGTGTGTGTGTGTGTGCATGTGTGTATGGTTGTTGTGTGTGTGTGTGTATGTGTGTGTGTATGCTGTGTGTGATGTGTGTGTGTATGTGTGTGTGTGTATGTGTGTGTGTATGTGTGTGTGTGTGTATGTGTGTGTGTGTTATGTGTGTATGTGTGTGTATGTGTGTGTTATGTGTGTATGTGTGTGTATGTGTGTTGTATATGTGTGTATGTGTGTGTATGTGTGTGGTGTGTGTGTGTGTGTATTTTGTGTGTGTGTATGTGTGTGTGTGTATATGTGTGTATGTGTGATGTGTATGTGTATGTGTGTGTATGTGTATGTGTGATGTGTGTGTATGTGTGTATGTGTGTGTATGTGTGTGTGTGTGTGTGTGTGTGTTGTGTGTGTGTGTGTGTGTGGTAATTGTAATTTCATTGTGTAGAGTGATGTGTGCTGAAAGTCCTGGGTTCAATCTGTACCGACAGCTCCACATGGTGGGTACAGTGTGATTTTTCTGATCTTCCATGTCAGTGTGTGTGCTGACCTGTCAGTGTTTATATCTACTTTGTGTCAGTATGCAAGAAGAACTTCAAATAGGCAAGTTAACGCTTTGACTCCCACATCCTGTCCACCAACTGCAAAAGCTTAACCCTTTGACTCCCTCACCCTGTCCACCAGTTTCCTACAAGAAGCTGGTTGATAGGGTGAGGGAGTCAAAGGGTTAAGTTTTTGCTTTGTTGTCATGGTTGACACTGCAGGATGCTGGTGGACAGGGTGAGGGAGTCAAAGGGTTAAGTTTTTGCTTTGTTGTCAAGTTCAAAACAATGCTGCTAGGCTCATCTTCAGAAAATCTCGTTCCTCTCATGTCACTCCTCTTCTCAAATCTCTTCACTGGTTACCTGTTGAAAAGAGAATTCGCTACAAGATTGCTTTGTTATGTTTTAAGTCTCTCAACGGTCTTGCACCCCCTTACATCTCTGACCTCCTCCATCTGTACACCCCCTCTCGTCAACTTCGTTCCTCGGCTGATACTCGTACCTTCCGCATACCATTCTGTCGCACTAAAACTTATGGTCAACGCTCCTTTTCCTATCAGGCCCCTGTAATCTGGAATCAGCTCCCTGTCTCTGTTCGCCACTCTGCAACTCTCACTTCTTTCAAGTTCTCTCTGAAAACCCATCTCTTCCAGTCCCTCTCATGATACTTATAAAGACTCTACCACCTAACTTCCCCAAATCCCCCCTTGTTGTCTTTTGAGCCTTGAATGTCGGCTGGTGTGTGTGTGCGTGTGTGTGTGTGTGTGTGTGTGTGTGTGTGTGTGTGTGTGTGTGTTTGGTTGTGTCTGCGTGATACCTGTAAGCGCTTAGGGCTCTTGTTTTCATCAGATTAGGCGCTATATAAATGCTCTTTATTATTATTTATTATAGGATGCTGGTGGACAGGGTGAGAGAGTCAAAGGATTAATGATGTGTAAACCGTATTAGTGATCTGTGGCTTGTGGCCACAAGAAAATACCCAGCGTACACCCTCCCCCAGCCCCCACTCGGACGATGGAGTTTGCAGATTGTGCAGCAACATAGCACCTGCACAGTGCAGACCAACAGTGCACATACTGTCATCATGAAAATGTCGCTCAGAACAGCAACAACAGCCCCCTCCCCCCCCCCCCCATCATGTGATCAGCAACAGTCCACCCTGTGTCTGTCTGTTCCCCAGTTCACGGTGGAGACGTACGTGGAGAAACGCAAGGTGGGTTATGAGTACAAGCCGTACAAAGGGGGTGAAATCGACGACCCTTCTCACGGCCGTGCCCCGGAATGCTGGGAGATGAAGATCAAGTGCAAAGAGCTCTTCAAGAAACAAGACGAGAAAGAGGAAGTGCCTCACACATCCACTGTCAGGGTGAGCATTTCATTAGACACCACTATCAACTTTGGGTCATTTGTGTTGCACTGTGTTTGATGCATTTTAGTTTCTGTATTAAAAGGAATGAATCAGTAGAGATTTGCCTGGGACAGTTATGTATTAAAGGGGATTTTCCATGAAATTTTGCCGGTGCCAGAAGTATATCAAAGGGCTTTTGTTTGCTTGATTTTGCCGGTGCCAGAAGTATATCAAAGGGCTTTTGTTTGCTTGATTTTGCCGGTGCCAGAAGTATATCAAAGGGCTTTTGTTTGCTTGATTTTGCCGGTGACAGTTATGTATTAAAGGAGATTGATCTATGAAATTGTGCTATGGACAATAATAATGTATGAACGGGGATTTATTCATTGGATCTTGCTATGGACAGCGCTTAGGGTATTGCGCAGACCCAGGAAGTCTGCCAGATAATTGCTGACAGAATTAGGTTCAGCACATATGGAATTGCATGAGTGTAATGATTCCCTGTTGAACAAACTGCAGACTCCAAAGTTCTTGTGCGTGTTTGAAGATAATACCATCTCGACTGGAAACGCACAACGGATCATGATTAATGACCAGATGGAATTTCCGTGTGCGTGTGGAAGGAGATTCACCACCAAACGCGGCATGAAGATCCACAGGACAAAAATGGGCTGTTTGAAGACTCATACGAACCAGCAGCAGCGCACTGCGATAGCAGGTGAGACATTGGTTGACCAAGGCCAGGATTTAAACCATAGTGCCAAGGACATCCACGCTGATGGTTCTGGTGCGGATTTTGCACAAGCTCTTAACGCCAAACGTGAAAAACTCAATTTGCCGCCTGCCGGTGCAAAAGAACAATGGGAGAAATTAGATGAGGAACTTGTCCTTGAGCTGAATGCGCTAATAGGGAACAGTACGCTGGAACACAAACTTGACACATACGGAGACATCATATACTCTATCTGCAGGGACACTTATGGAGTGAAGCAGCCAAAGACAAAAACGCCTCCCCAGAAATCCAGAAGACAGCAACAGATGGAGAGCATCCGGGGGAGAAAAGGAAGCTTAAAAAGC
This sequence comes from Monoplex corrugatus, assembly GCA_030674185.1. Lineage (NCBI taxonomy): Eukaryota > Metazoa > Mollusca > Gastropoda > Littorinimorpha > Ranellidae > Monoplex > Monoplex corrugatus. The sequence goes on along the minus strand of CM060312.1, from coordinate 2,451,402 downwards.
GAATGAAAACTGCCTCAGAATTCGAGAAGCAAGGGCTCCTGGAACTCTGGAAAGATCTGAAAGCCAAACACAATGCTCTCAGCAAAGTGGAATCAGCAAGGCGAAGAAAGAGCAAAAAGAAGAAGACTCAAGATCGTTTCTTCAAAGATCCCTTTGACTTTGCAAGAAAGCTGTTTGAACAACCCAAATCAGGGACTCTCACAGTGGGCAAGGAAACCCTAGAGCAGCATCTCAGGGAAACATATTCCGATTCTCAGCGCGAGGCACCACTTGAAATCCAGAATCTGGTTTGGCCTGCAGCGCCAGAAGGAAAATTCAATAACAAACCACCAACACTGGATGAAGTGAAGAACGTAGTAAAGAAAGCCAGAGCCAAGTCAGCACCTGGACCAAACGGAATACCATACCTGCTCTACAAGAAATGCCCAAAAGTGCTCGAGTGGCTCCACAAGATGATTCGATCAGCATGGAGGAACCAGAAGATCAGCGACCAATGGATGTGAACTGAAGTGTACATTCCGAAGGAGCAGAACTCCAGCAGCATCAACCAGTTCAGGCCAATATCACTTCTGAACGTCGAGGGGAAAATCTTCTTCTCTGTTATGGCAGCAAGATTGACAAAATACCTGACTGAAAACAAGTATCTGGATATGTCAGTCCAAAAGGGAGGCATACCAGGAATGCCTGGATGCTTGGAACATGCCACGTTGATTTGGGATGCCATCCAAAAAGCAAGAACAGAGAAGAGAGACATTGACGTAGTTTGGCTTGATCTGGCGAATGCATATGGATCAGTTCCACACGATGTGATCCAGCTGGCTCTTGAAATGTATCACATCCCAGAAAACATCCGAACAATGCTGAGGAAGTATTTCCAAGAGTTCTCAATGCGGTTCTCTACCAAAGAATACACCACGGACTGGATAGACCTAGAGGTGGGCATTGCAATGGGCTGTGCAATCTCTCCCATACTGTTCGTGTTGGCAATGGAAGTCATCTTGAAAGCTGCAATGAAGAATTCAGGTCCAGTGAATCTGGGAGATGGATACCAGATGCCTTCTCTGAAAGCTTTCATGGATGACACAACAGTCTTGTCCACGGATGAGGAAGAGACACACCAAATCTTAAAGCAGCTGGATGAGCTGGTGGCCTCCTCAAGAAAGAGGTTCAAACCAAAGAAATCCCGAAGTCTCTCACTGCGAAAAGGAAAAGTGGCAGATTCAGTCAAATTCATGGTAGCCAACCAAGCCATCCCCACTGTCACAGAAGAGCCAGTAAAAAGTCTCGGAAGATGGTATGATGACTCCCTGAAAGACACACAAAGGGGATGTGAAACCAAGCAAACAGCAGAAGAAGGCCTGAAGAAAATAGATAACTGCGGACTGCCAGGCAAATACAAAGTCTGGTGTCTACAGTTCATGCTGATACCAAAACTGCTGTGGCCACTGCTAATCTATGACATTTGCACCAGCACAGTGGAAGCAATGGAAGCCAAAATCAACAAATACACAAGAAAATGGCTCGGTGTCCCACCTGGTCTCACTGATGTTGCATTCTACTGTCGTCAAAGCAATGCTGAAGCTACCTCTCAAATCCATAGTGGAGGAATACAAAGTTGGAAAAGCAAGACTGTTGAGCATGCTGGAGGAATCGGAAGACAATATCGTGAGATCAGTTCAGCCAAAGCTGAGAACTGGCAGAAAATGGAAAGTCCAAGAGGCTGTAAACAATGCCAAGAGAAACCTCAGCATCAAAGAAATAATTGGACACACACAAACCAACAGACAGGGACTGGGAGCAACAAAAATGCAGTGGTGGTCCAAAGCCAAAGGGAAGGAAAAAAGAGACATGATCATACAGGAGTTGAAGAAAGAAGAAGATGTCAAAAGAGTGCAGAAGGCAGTCCAGCAAGGTCAACAGGGGCAATGGACAGCATGGGACAGTGCACTCCAAAGAAGTATCAGCTGGAGCGATATGTGGCACATGGCTCCTCTAAGGATAAGCTTCCTCCTCAGATCTGTATATGACCTGCTCCCCTCGAATGCAAACTTAGTGAAATGGGGGAAATCAGATGACCCAGCATGTCCGCTCTGTCAGAAGAAACAAACAGTGGAACATGTCCTAAGCTCTTGCAAAGTAGCGCTAGCCCAAGGAAGGTATACATGGAGGCACAACCAAGTTCTGAAAGTGATCACAGACGTGGTTAGCGAAAAAACCATGACCCCAAACGCACCAATTGCTATGACAACGTTCTACAAAGCAGGAGGGAAACAGGTCTGGCCCGAAAGTGCTATGACAACCAGCACATTGCCAAAGGGTCTTCTGGATGGAGCAGTCGACTGGGAGTGTACAGCAGACCTCCCAGAGTGGAGAAATTACCCAGATGTCATCAGCAAGACAGGCATGAGACCAGACATTGCTCTCCACTCTGACTCCTCGAAACAAGTGATTCTGATAGAACTCACTGTGCCATACGAAAGCAGAATGGAAGAAGCACATATCTACAAGACCGAAAAATACGCCGGTCTTGCCTTCACCCTGAAGAAAGCAGGTCTGCGGGTCAAAATCTTCGCCATAGAGGTCGGGGCAAGAGGGTTTGTGGGCACCTCTGCTTATGATCTCATGAAACAACTCGCCATTTCTGGGAAGAAGAGGACTAGAGCCCTTAAAGCGATGGCAGAGGCAGCAGAAAGGAGCTCAAGCTGGATCTGGGCAAGGAGGAACCAAAAGTGAACTTCATAAGGATTAAATTCCCTACAGATGATGTGTGCCCCGTTAGCACATTGGTAAAACCGCGTACCGCAGTTCTGAAGCGCAGAATCGCCCAGGTTCGCTCCCCGGCGTGGGGAAAAAAAATAGACAACAGCAGAAGGGCATCCAGGAGTCATGACCTGGATGTGGCCCGGCCCCCCGAGAGTGTAAGGAGTTCAGGGCCGAAACACTTGTCTAAAGGGGGTTACTTCTCTGAAGACCTTCTGTTGTCTAGCTTTCCCTAGAGTTTCTTTCTACCCAAAGACTGTCTCTTCCTATTTGTGATAAAAATGTCTGTTGCTGATTGACGTTTTAGATCTAAAACAAGCAGACAAACAAACAAAGAACAAAAAGTGATAAGAATTTGCCAACAAGATATTTGAGAATTATTTTACAGATGCACTACTACAGGTTAATTTCTCATTTTACTCCTCTGTCACAACCAGTGTAATGTGTTGTTTTACAGATCGTGTCATAATAACACAATGTAATGTGTTGTTTTACAGTACAGAGTGTCACAATAACACATGTAATGTGTTGTTTTATACAGATGTGTCACAATAACACATGTAATTTGTTGTTTTACAGATGTGTCACAATAACACAGTGTAATGTGTTGTTTTACAGATGTGTCACAATAACACAGTGTAATGTGTTGTTTTACATAAGAGTGTCCACAATAACACAGTGTAATGTGTTGTTTTACAGATGTGTCAAATAACACAATGTAATGTGCTGTTTTACAGACGTGTCATAATAAACACAGTTAATGTGTTTGTTTAAGTACAGACGTGTCATAATAACACAGTGTAATGTGTTGTTTTACAGATGTGTCCTAATAACACAGTGTAATGTGTTGTTTTACAGATGTGTCAAATAAACACAGTGAATGTGTTGTTTGTACAGACGTGTCATAATAACACAGTGTAATGTGTTGTTTTAACAGACGTGTCATAATAACACAATGTAATGTGTTGTTTTACAGACGTCGTGTCACAATAACACAGTGTAATGTGTTGTTTTACAGACGTGTCACAATAACACAGTGTAATGTGTTGTTTTACAGACGATATGTTCACAATAACACAGTGTAATGTGTTGTTTTACAGACAGCGTGTCACAATAACACATGTAATGTGTTGTTTTACAGTACAGAAGTGTCACAATAACACAGTGTAATGTGTTGTTTTACAGAAGTGTCACAATAACACAGTGTAATGTGTTGTTTTACAGACATGTGTCACAATAACACAATGTAATGTGTTGTTTTACAGACTGTGTCACAATAACACAGTGTAATGTGTTGTTTTACAGAAGTGTCACAATAACACAGTGTAATGTGTTGTTTTACAGAAGTGTCATCAATAACACATTGTAATGTGTTGTTTTATACAGATCGTGTCAAATAACACAGTGTAATGTGTTGTTTTACAGACGTGTCATAATAACACAGTGTAATGTGTTGTTTTACAGATGTGTCATAATAACACAGTGTAATGTGTTGTTTTACAGATGTGTCATAATAACACATTAATGTGTTGTTTTACAGTACAGACGTGTCATAATAACACAGTGTAATGTGTTGTTTTACAGACGTGTCATAATAACACAGTGTAATTGTTGTTTTTACAGAGTGTGTCACAATAACACATGTAATGTGTTGTTTTAAGTACAGACGTGTCACAATAACACAGATGTAATGTGTTGTTTTACAGACAAGTGTCACAATAACACATGTAATGTGTTGTTTTACTAGGTGTCACAATAACACAATGTAATGTGTTGTTTTACAGACGTGTCACAATAACACAGTGTAATGTGTTGTTTTACAGAGTGTCACAATAACACAGTGTAATGTGTTGTTTTACAGACGTGTCACAATAACACAATGTAATGTGTTGTTTTACAGACGTGTCACAATAACACAATGTAATGTGTTGTTTTACAGATGTGTCAAATAACACAGTGTAATGTGTTGTTTTACAGAGTGTCACAATAACACAGTGTAATGTGTTGTTTTACAGATTGTGTCACAATAACAATGTAATGTGTTGTTTTTACAGAGTGTCACAATAACACAGTGTAATGTGTTGTTTTACAGATGTGTCAAATAACACATGTAATGTGTTGTTTTACAGATTGTCACATAACACAGTGTAATGTGTTGTTTTACAGTACAGACGTGTCACAATAACACATGTAATGTGTTGTTTTACAGATGTGTCACAATAACACAGTGTAATGTGTTGTTTTACAGATGTGTCATAATAACACAGTGTAATGTATTGTTTTACAGATGTGTCACAATAACAACATGTAATGTGTTGTTTTACAGACGTGTCAAATAACACAGTGTAATGTGTTGTTTTACAGACGTGTCATAATAACACAGTGTAATGTGTTGTTTTACAGATGTGTCACAATAACACAGTGTAATGTGTTGTTTTACAGAGTGTCACAATAACACAGTGTAATGTGTTGTTTTACAGACGTGTCACAATAACACATGTAATGTGTTGTTTTACAGACGTGTCAAATACACATGTAATGTGTTGTTTTACAGAGTGTCAAATAACACAGATGTAATGTGTGTTTTACAGACGTGTCAAATAACACATGTAATGTGTTGTTTTACAGATGTGTCACAATAACACAGTGTAATGTGTTGTTTTAACAGACTTGTCACAATAACACCATGAAAGTGTAGTTTTACAGACTGTGTCAAATAACACATGTAATGTGTTGTTTTACAAGACGTGTCACAATAACACATGTAATGTGTTGTTTTACAGACAGGACGTGTCACAATAACATAGTGTAATGTGTTTGTGTTTTACAGAGTGTCAAATAACACAGTGTAATGTGTTGTTTAAGAGTGTCACAATAACACATGTAATGTGTTGTTTTACAGAGACGTGTCACAATAACACAGTGTAATGTGTTGTGTTTACAGACGTGTCATAATAACACAGTGTAATGTGTGTTTTACAGACTTGTCAAATACACAGTGTAATTGTTGTTTTAAACAGAATGTTCACAATAACACAGTGTAATGTGATGTTTTACAGAGTGTCAATACACAACATGTTAATGTGTGTGTTTACAGACGTGTCAAAACCACAGTGTAATGTGTTGATTTTTACAGACGCTTTGTTCACAATAACACAGTGTAATGTGTTGTTTACAGACGTGTCACAATAAACACAGTGAAGTGTAGTTTTACAGAAGTGATCACAATAACACAGTGTAATGTGTTGTTTTACAGATTTGTCACAATAACACAGTGTAATGTGGTTTACAGACTGTGTCACATAACACAGTGTAATGTGTTGTTTTACTGATGTGTCACAATACACATGTAATGTGTTTTTTTTTTTTTTTTTTTTTTTTTTTTTTTTTTTTTTTTTTTTTTTTTTTTTTTTTTTTTTTTTTTTTTTTTTTTTTTTTTTTTTTTTTTTTTTTTTTTTTTTTTTTTTTTTTTTTTTTTTTTTTTTTTTTTTTTAACTTGTTACACGTCAATAACACAGTGTAATGTGTTGTTTACAGACGTGTCACAATAACACATGTAATGTGTTGTTTTACAGTACGACGGTCACAATACCCACAGTGTAATGTGTTGTTTTACAGACGTGTCATCAATAACACATGTAATGTGTTGTTTTACAGACGTTGTCACAATAACACAGTGTAATGTGTTGTTTTACAGACTGTCACAATAACACAGTGTAATGTGTTGTTTTACAGAGTGTCAAATAACACAGTGTAAGTGTTGTTTTACAGATGTGTCACAATAACACAAGTGTAATGTGTTGTTTTACAGACGTGTCACAATAACACAGTGTAATGTGTTGTTTTACAGACGTGTCACAATAAACCAGTGTAATGTGTTGTTTACAGATGTGTCAAATAACACAATGTAATGTGTTGATTTACAGATGTGTCATAATAACACAGTGTAATGTGTTGTTTACAGTACAGACGTGTCACAATAACACAGTGTAATGTGTTTGTTTTACAGACGTGTCAAATAACACAGTGAATGTGTTGTTTACAGATGTGTCACAATAACACAGTGTAATGTGTTGTTTACAGAGTGTCACAATAACACAGTGTTAATGTGTTGTTTTACAGACCGTGTCACAATAACACAGTGTAATGTGTTTTTTACAGACTGTTCATAATAACACAATGTAATGTGTTGTTTTACAGACGTGTCACAATAACACAGTGAATGTGTTGTTTTACAGATGTGTCAAATAACACAGTGTAATGTGTTGTTTTACAGATGTGTCACAATAACACAGTGTAATGTGTTGTTTTACAGATGTGTCACAATAACACAATGTAATGTGTTGTTTTACAGTACAGACGTGTCACAAACACATGTAATGTGTTGTTTTACAGATGTGTCATAATAACACAATGTAATGTGTTGTTTATACAGACGTGTCAAATAACACAATAATGTTTGTTTTACAGTAGAGTGTCAAATAACACAGTGTAATGTGTTGTTTTACAGATGTGTCATAATAACACATGTAATGTGTTGTTTTACAGGTGTCAAATAACACACATGTATGTGTTTTTACAGTACTGATGTCATAATAACACAGTGTATTATGTGTTGTTTACAGACGTGTCATAATAACACAATGTAATGTGTTGTTTTACAGACAGACTGTCACAATAACACATGTAATGTGTTGTTTTATACAGACGTGTCACAATAACACAGTGTAATGTGTTGTTTTACAGATGTGTCAAATAACACAGTGTAATGTGTTGTTTTCAGACAGAGTGTCACAATAACACAATGTAATGTGTTGTTTTACAGACAGAGTGTCACAATAACACAGTGTAATGTGTTGTTTTACAGACGTGTCACAATAACACAGTGTAATGTGTTGTTTTACAGACTGTCACAATAACACAATGTAATGTGTTGTTTTACAGACGTGTCACAAAACACAGTGTAATGTGTTGTTTTACAGACTGTCACATAACACAGTGTAATGTGTTGTTTTACAGATGTGTCACAATAACACAGTGTAATGTGTTGTTTTACAGATGTGTCACAATAACACAATGTAATGTGTTGTTTTACAGACGTTCATAATAACACAGTGTAATGTGTTGTTTTACAGACGTGTCACAATAACACAGTGTAATGTGTTTTTTTACAGACGTGTCACAATAACACAGTGTAATGTGTTGTTTTACAGACGTGTCACAATAACACAGTGTAATGTGTTGTTTACAGAGTGTACATAACAAGTGTAATGTGTTGTTTTACAGACGTGTCATAATAACACAGTGTAATGTGTTGTTTTACAGTACAGACGTGTCACAATAACACAGTGTAATGTGTGTTGTTTTACAGATGTGTCATAATAACACAGTGTAATGTGTTGTTTTACAGATGTGTCACAATAACACAGTGTAATGTGTTGTTTTACAGATGTGTCACAATAACACAGTGTAATGTGTTGTTTTACAGTACAGACGTGTCACAATAACACAGTGTAATGTGTTGTTTTACAGATGTGTCATAATAACACAATGTAATGTGTGTTTTACAGACGTGTCATAATAACACACCATAATGTGTTGTTTTACAGTACAGACTGTCATAATAACACAGTGTAATGTGTTGTTTTACAGATGTGTCATAATAACACAGTGTAATGTGTTGTTTTACAGATGTGTCATAATAACACACCATAATGTGTTTTTACAGTACAGCGTGTCATAATAACACAGTGTAATGTGTTGTTTTACAGACGTGTCATAATAACACAATGTAATGTGTTGTTTTACAGTACAGACGTGTCACAATAACACAGTGTAATGTGTTGTTTTACAGTACAGACGTGTCACAATAACACAGTGTAATGTGTTGTTTTACAGTACAGAAGTGTCACAATAACACAGTGTAATGTGTTGTTTTACAGTACAGGCGTGTCACAATAACACAATGTAATGTGTTGTTTTACAGTACAAAGTGTCACAATAACACAGTGTAATGTGTTGTTTTACAGAAGTGTCACAATAACACAGTGTAATGTGTTGTTTTACAGACATGTCACAATAACACAATGTAATGTGTTGTTTTACAGACGTGTCACAATAACACAGTGTAATGTGTTGTTTTACAAATGTGTCATAATAACACAGTGTAATGTGTTGTTTTACAGTACAGACGTGTCACAATAACACAGTGTAATGTGTTGTTTTACAGTACAGACGTGTCACAATAACACAGTGTAATGTGTTGTTTTACAGACGTGTCATAATAACACGTGTAATGTGTTGTTTTACAGATGTCATAATAACACGTGTAATGTATTGTTTACAGATGTGTCATAATAACACAGTGTAATGTGTTGTTTTACAGTACAGAGTGTCACATAACACAGTGTAATGTTTTTTGTTTTACAGAAGTGTCAAATAACACATGTAATGTTTGTTTTACAGTACAGAGTGTACAATAACACATGTATGTGTTGTTTTACAGTACAACGTAGTGACAATCACAATCATGTAATGTGTTGTTTACAGAGTGTCACAATAACACATGTAATGTGTTGTTTTACAGATGTGTCACAATAACACAATGTGTTGTTTTACAGACGTGTCACAATAACACAATGTAATGTGTTGTTTTACAGAGTGTCACATAACACATGTAATGTGTTGTTTTACAGATGTGTCAAATAACACATGTAATGTGTTGTTTTACAGATGTGTCACAATAACACAATGTAATGTGTTGTTTTACAGATGTGTCACAATAACACATGTAATGTGTTGTTTTACAGTACGATGTCACAATAACACATGTAATGTGTTGTTTTACAGATGTGTCACAATAACACAATGTAATGTGTTGTTTTACAGATGTGTCACATAACACAATGTAATGTGTTGTTTTACAGACGTGTCACAATAACACAATGTATTTGTTGTTTTACAGATGTGTCACAATAACACATGTAATGTGTTGTTTTACAGAGTGTCAAATAACACATGTAATGTATTGTTTTACAGATGTGTCACAATAACACAATAATGTGTTGTTTTACAGACGTGTCAAATAACACATGTAATGTGTTGTTTTACAGAGTGTCATAATAACACATGTAATGTGTTGTTTTACAGATGTGTCACAATAACACAGTGTAATGTGTTGTTTTACAGACGTGTCATAATAACACAGTGTAATGTGTTGTTTTACAGATGTGTCACAATAACACATGTAATGTGTTGTTTTACAGACGTGTCATAATACACAGTGTAATGTGTTGTTTTACAGACGTGTCATAATACACAGTGTAATGTGTTGTTTTACAGACGTGTCACAATAACACAGTGTAATGTGTTGTTTTACAGACGTGTCACAATAACACAGTGTAATGTGTTGTTTTACAGAGTGTCACATAACACAGTGAATGTGTTGTTTTACAGACGTGTCACAATAACACAGTGTAATTGTTGTTTTAAGAGTGTCACAATAACACAGTGTAATGTGTTGTTTTACAGACGTGTCACAATAACACAGTGTAATGTGTTGTTTTACAGAGGTGTCACAATAACACAGTGTAATGTGTTGTTTTACAGACGTGTCACAATAACACAGTGCAATTGTTGTTTTACAGACGTGTCACAATAACACAGTGTAATGTGTTGTTTTACAGACGTGTCACAATAACACAGTGTAATGTGTTGTTTTACAGACGTGTCATAATAACACAGTGTAATGTGTTGTTTTACAGTACAGACGTGTCACAATAACACAGTGTAATGTGTTGTTTTACAGATGTGTCATAATAACACAGTGTAATGTGTTGTTTTACAGATGTGTCACAATAACACAGTGTAATGTGTTGTTTACAGATGTGTCACAATAACACAGTGTAATGTGTTGTTTTACAGTACAGACGTGTCACAATAACACAGTGTAATGTGTTGTTTTACAGATGTGTCATAATAACACAATGTAATGTGTGTTTTACAGAGTGTCATAAAACACACGTAATGTGTTGTTTTACAGTACAGACTGTCATAATAACACAGTGTAATGTGTTGTTTTACAGATGTGTCATATAACACAGTGTAATGTGTTGTTTTACAGATGTGTCATATAACACACCATAATGTGTTGTTTTACAGTACAGACGTGTCATAATAACACAGTGTATGTGTGTTTTACAGACGTGTCATAATAACACAATGTAATGTGTTGTTTACAGTACAGACGTGTCCAATAACACAGTGTAATGTGTTGTTTTACAGTACAGACGTGTCACAATAACACAGTGTATGTGTTGTTTTACAGTACGAGTGTCACAATAACACAGTGTAATGTGTTGTTTACAGTACAGGCGTGTCACAATAACACAATGTAATGTGTTGTTTTACAGTACACTAGTGTCACAATAACACAGTGTAATGTGTTGTTTTACAGAAGTGTCACATAACACAGTGTAAGTGTTGTTTTACAGACATGTACAATAAACAATGTAATGTGTTGTTTTACAGACGTGTCACAATAACACAGTGTAATGTGTTGTTTACAAATGTGTCATAATAAACAGTGTAATGTGTTGTTTACAGTACAGACGTGTCACAATAACACAGTGTAATGTGTTGTTTTACAGTACAGACGTGTCACAATAACACAGTGTAATGTGTTGTTTTACAGACGTGTCATAATAACAGTGTAATGTGTTGTTTTTACAGATGTGTCATAATAAACAGTGTAATGTATTGTTTTACAGATGTGTCATAATAACACAGTGTAATGTGTTGTTTTACAGTACAGATGTGTCACAATAACACAGTGTAATGTGTTGTTTTTACAGACGTGTCATAATAACACAGTGTAATGTGTTGTTTTACAGATGTGTCACAATAACACAGTGTAATGTGTTGTTTTACAGTACAGACGTGTCACAATAACACAGTGTAATGTGTTGTTTTACAGAAGTGTCACAATAACACAGTGTAATGTGTTGTTTTACAGACATGTCACAATAACACAATGTAATGTGTTGTTTTACAGACGTGTCACAATAACACAGTGTAATGTGTTGTTTTACAAATGTGTCATAATAACACAGTGTAATTGTGTTGTTTTACAGTACAGACGTGTCACAATAACACAGTGTAATGTGTTGTTTTACAGTACAGACGTGTCACAATAACACAGTGTAATGTGTTGTTTTACAGACGTGTCATAATAACACAGTGTAATGTGTTGTTTTACAGATGTGTCATAATAACACAGTGTAATGTATTGTTTTACAGATGTGTCATAATAACACAGTGTAATGTGTTGTTTTACAGTACAGACGTGTCACAATAACACACAGTGTAATGTGTTGTTTTTACAGACGTGTCATAATAACACAGTGTAATGTGTTGTTTTACAGATGTGTCACAATAACACAATGTAATGTGTTGTTTTACAGTACAGACGTGTCACAATAACACAATGTAATGTGTTGTTTTACAGACGTGTCACAATAACACAATGTAATGTGTTGTTTTACAGATGTGTCACAATAACACAATGTAATGTGTTGTTTTACAGATGTGTCACAATAACACAATGTAATGTGTTGTTTTACAGATGTGTCACAATAACACAATGTAATGTGTTGTTTTACAGATGTGTCACAATAACACAATGTAATGTGTTGTTTTACAGATGTGTCACAATAACACAATGTAATGTGTTGTTTTACAGACGTGTCATAATAACACAGTGTAATGTGTTGTTTTACAGACGTGTCATAATAACACAGTGTAATGTGTTGTTTTACAGTACAGACGTGTCACAATAACACAGTGTAATGTGTTGTTTTACAGACGTGTCATAATAACACAGTGTAATGTGTTGTTTTACAGATGTGTCACAATAACACAGTGTAATGTGTTGTTTTACAGATGTGTCATAATAGCACAGTGTAATGTGTTGTTTTACAGACGTGTCATAATAACACAGTGTAATGTGTTGTTTTACAGACATGTCACAATAACACAGTGTAATGTGTTGTTTTACAGACGTGTCACAATAACACAGTGTAATGTGTTGTTTTACAGACGTGTCACAATAACACAGTGCAATGTGTTGTTTTACAGACGTGTCACAATAACACAGTGTAATGTGTTGTTTTACAGACGTGTCACAATAACACAGTGTAATGTGTTGTTTTACAGACGTGTCACAATAACACAGTGTAATGTGTTGTTTTACAGACGTGTCACAATAACACAGTGTAATGTGTTGTTTTACAGACGTGTCACAATAACACAGTGTAATGTGTTGTTTTACAGACGTGTCACAATAACACAGTGTAATGTGTTGTTTTACAGACGTGTCATAATAACACAGTGTAATGTGTTGTTTTACAGAGTGTCATAATAACACAGTGTAATGTGTTGTTTTACAGACATGTCATTACTGCTGTGGATTGGGCTTCATGCGTTGCCACGTGTGTATGGGATGGGGTTGCCATGTGTGTCGACACTGTTCAGGTGTCACGTCTATGGTCGCTGAGGGAGAGGAGGCGCTGTCGCCTGCTGTGCCTGCAATGACACACACCATGAACAGTGAGTACGTTGTTTGATGACAGTGATGGTATTGTTAATTATGATGATAATGGTAATGTTAAAGATTATGATGATTATTACAATCACGATAATGTTAATAATTACGATGTGATAATGTGCCAACCTGGAGAGTAAGTCCCACCACCTCACTCCCTACAGCCAACCTGACAGCAGTGAAGTCCTACCTCACTCCCTTACAGCCAACTGACAGCAGTGAAGTCCTACCACCTTACTCCTAAGCCAACTGACAGCAGTGAAGTCCTACACCTCACTCCTTACAGCAACCTGACAGTAGTGAGTCCTACCCTCATCCTACAGCCACTGAGTAGTGAAGTCCTACCACCTCACTCCCTACAGCACTGACAGAGTGAGTCCTACACCTTACTCCCTACAGCCACCTGACAGAGTGAGTCCCTACCACTCACTCCTACAGCCAACTGACAGCAGTGAGTCCTACACTCACTCCTTACAGCCAACTGACAGTAGTGAAGTCCTACACCTCATCCTACAGCCACCTGACAGAGTGAAGTCCTACACCTTACTCCCTACAGCCAACTGACAGAAGTGAAGTCCTCCACTCACTCCCCTACAGCCAACTGACAGCAGGAAGTCCCTACCACTCACACCCTACGCCAACCTGACGCAGTGAGTCCTACCACCTCACACCTAAGCAACTGACAGAAGTGAAGTCCTACCACTTATCCCTACAGCACTGACAGCAGTGAAGTCCTACACCTCACTCCCCTACAGCCAACCTGACAGCAGTGAAGTCCCTACCCCTTACCCTACAGCCAACCTGACAGAAGTGAGTCTGCACCTTACTCCCTACGCAACCTGACAGAGTGAGTCCTACCACTCACTCCTTACAGCCAACTGACAGCAGTGAAGTCCCTACCACCTCACTCCCCTACAGCCAACCTGACAGAAGTGAAGTCCCTACCACCTCACTCCCTTACAGCTAACATGACAGAGTGAAGTCCCTACCACCTCACTCCCTTACAGCCAACCTGACAGAAGTGAAGTCCCTACCACCTCACTCCCCTACAGCCAACCTGACAGCAGTGAAGTCCCTACCACCTCACTCCCTTACAGCCAACCTGACAGCAGTGAAGTCCCTACCACCTCACTCCCCTACAGCCAACCTGACAGCAGTGAAGTCCCTACCACCTCACTCCCCTACAGCCAACCTGACAGCAGTGAAGTCCCTACCACCTCACACCCCTACAGCCAACCTGACAGCAGTGAAGTCCCTACCACCTCAACTCCCCTACAGCCAACCTGACAGAAGTGAAGTCCCTACCACCTTACTCCCCTACAGCCAACCTGACAGCAGGAAGTCCCTACACTCACACCTCAGCCAACCTGACAGCAGTGAAGTCCCTACACCTCACACCCCTACAGCCAGCCGAGAGGGGGAAAAATCAAATGATGTAAAAATCATGATAAAAATCAATACAGTAAATAAGACTGTAAATTTCAAATAACTGTAAAAATCTAATAACTGTAAAAATCTAATAACAGTAAAAATCTAATGACTGTAAATTTCAAATAACTAAAAATCTAATAACTGTAAAAATCAAATAACAGTAAAAATCTAATGACTGTAAATTTCAAATAACTGTAAAAATCTAATAACTGTAAAAATCAAAAAGTAAATTATGACTGTAAATTTCAATACTGTAAAAATCTAATAACTTAAAAATCAAATGACTGAAATGATCGTACAAAGATGTAAAACAAACAAACGACAGAATAGACAAAACAAAACAAATCAAACAAACAAAGAAATCCATAAGCCATTATAATTATTTAAAACCATGATTATTTACGTGTGCAGCACAGTGGAGGTTGAAGGTCGGTCGTCTATGTCCAGCTTGTGATGGTTATCATGCCATCCGTTGCTTCATCAACTGAAGGCAATTGGAGTGGGCAGTGTATCCTTTGTCTGTGTTTGTCAGGCTGTGTTGCATGAGAGGGAGAGGTTGGGTTGGGCAAGGAGAGAACTTGAACATTCAGAATGTCGGTGGTATAGACAGGATGGAGTGGGTGTTGTGGAGTCCTTCACAAGTGAACATTTTTGTGGGTGTTGTGGAGTCCTTCACAATGAACATTTTTGTGGGTGTTGGGGAGTCCTTCACATGAACATTTTTGTGGGTGTTGTGGAGTCCTTCACAATGAACATTTTATGTGGGTGTTGTGGAGTCCTTCACAATGAACATTTTAGTGGGTGTTGGGGAGTCCTTCACAGTGAACATTTTAGTGGGTGTTGGGGAGTCCTTCACAGTGAACATTTTAGTGGGTGTTGGGGAGTCCTTCACAATGAATTTTTTAGTGGGTGTTGGGGAGTCCTTCACAATGAACATTTTAGTAGGTGTTGGGGAGTCCTTCCCAATGAACATTTTTGTGGGTGTTGGGGAGTCCTTCCCAATGAACATTTTTGTGGGTGTTGTGGAGTCCTTCACAATGAACATTTTAGTGGGTGTTGGGGAGTCCTTCCCAATGAACGTTTTAGTGGGTGTTGGGGAGTCCTTCACAGTGAACGTTTTTGTGGGTGTTGTGGAGTTCTTCACAGTGAACATTTTTGTGGGTGTTGGGGAGTCCTTCCCAATGAACATTTGTGTGGTGTTGTGGAGTCCTTCACAATGAACATTTTAGTGGGTGTTGGGGAGTCCTTCACAATGAACGTTTTAGTGGGTGTTGGGGAGTCCTTCACAGTGAACATTTTTGTGGGTGTTGTGGAGTCCTTCACAATAAACATTTTAGTGGGTGTTGGGGAGTCCTTCCCAATGAACATTTTAGTGGGTGTTGGGGAGTCCTTCACAATGAATGTTTTTGTGGGTGTTGTGGAGTCCTTCACAATGAACATTTTTGTGGGTGTTGGGGAGTCCTTCACAATGAACATTTTAGTGGGTGTTGTGGAGTCCTTCACAATGAACATTTTTGTGGGTGTTGTGGAGTCCTTCACAATGAACATTTTTGTGGGTGTTGGGGAGTCCTTCACAATGAACGTTTTTGTGGGTGTTGGGGAGTCCTTCACAATGAATGTTTTTGTGGGTGTTGTGGAGTCCTTCACAATGAACATTTTTGTGGGTGTTGTGGAGTCCTTCACAATGAACGTTTTTGTGGGTGTTGGGGAGTCCTTCACAGTGAACATTTTTGAAAAACTTGCATTACACAATATTGATATGCATTAGTGCATATGACAACAGATCAATATTTACAATACCACATATATACACTGAAAGGTGCACAGCAATTTTGAACGAGTATATGAGTGTAATATGTGTAACATATTATGGTTAATTGTGGATGTTTCAGATGAAGAGAGAGATTTTACTCAAGAACGCATTCATTTTGCAACTTTACAATTTCAAGCTGTACAGATGATTAAGAGAGACAGAGAGATGTGGGGGTGGGGGGGGGGGGGGGGGGGAGGAAGAGAGAGGGAGGGAGGGGGAGAGAGAGAGAAAGACAGACAGACAGACAGACAGAGACAGAGAGAGTATAATTCTCATGGCATCTGGGAGCCATGACCTGGATGTGGCCCGGCCCCCTTAGAGAGTTAAAGGCTAAACACTTGCTTGACGGGGTTTTCTCCTCTGAGGACCTTCTGCTGTTCGGCTCTCCCCAGAGTTTCTTACTCTTACCCATTGAGAAATAATTAACTTGACTTTACTTATCTGTATTTTTATTATCCAGTGATGAAGATGTTGGCACAGTGCAATAATATTTGTGTGTTTTTCAGTATATCTGTATGACTGACACAGTTACCTGCCATTTCTAAAACCTGCATTATTATGACATAACAAAAATCAAGTGTTTGAGTAAAATATCACAATATTGTTTGGCAACATGTATGGTTTTGTGAATTAGTTCTTATTTTGATCGTTTGCAACTTCTTCTCTTCTTTGAATCCCGTGACCACTGTGGTCACTGGGGCACTGATGGACACAGTGTCCTCCATTTTTGTCTGTGAGATGTAACTTCCATCTTTGTCTGTGAGATATAACTCCATCTCCGTCTGTGAGATGTAACCTCCATCTCTGTGTGTGAGATGTAACCTCCATCTCTGTCTGTGAGATGTAACATCCTTCTCTGTCTGTGAGATGTAACTTCCATCTTTGTCTGTGAGATGTAACTTCCATCTTTGTCTGTGAGTTGTAACTTCCATCTTTGTCTGTGGATGAACATCCTTCTGTGGTTAACTTCAATCTGTGAATGTCACCTCATTCTGTCTGTGAGATGTAACCTCCATCTCTTCTGTGAGATGTACTCCATTTTCTGTGAGATGTACTCCATCTCTGTCTGGAATGTACCTCCCTCCATTTCTGTCTGTGAGATGTAACTTCCATCTCTGTCTGTTGAGATGTAACCTTCCATCTCTGTCTGTGAGATGTAACCTCCATCTCTGTCTGTGAGATGTAACCTCATATCTTGTCTGTGAGATGTAACTTCCATCTTGTCGAGATGTAACTTCCATCTTTGTCTGTGAGATGTAATTCCAGTCTGTGTAAGATGTACTCAATCTCAGTCTGTGAGATGTACATCCATCTCTGTGGATTAACAACAAACAGTTCATACATACTGAGATTGGTCCAGTCTGTGACTATTTACCACCCAGCTCTTCCTCTGTTTGTGTGGTACAGCACAAACAGTTCAGACATACTGAGGTTGATCCAGTCATGTGATATGCCCAGTCTCTCTGTCTGGGTACAGTAACAGTGTTCAGACTATGAGTCGTCTTTGATATTACCTCCCAGATCTTCTGCTGTCGGTCTTGGCGACAGCCTCCTTCCAGGGTGTCCTGAAGGATGGTCTTGCAGAGTGTCATGGCGGGTTACGTGACCAAATCAAGCAAGCTTGCGTCTTTTCACAGTTGCCAGAAGTGTTGTCTGTGGGTTAAGTGAGGTGATGGTCCTGTTCAGTGTGCACACATTGATTTCACCTTAGAGATTGGATATACAAAACATTCTTTGGCTCAGGACCTGGTCTCAAAGATTGTGTGTGTGTGTGTGTGTGTGTGTGTGTGTGTGTGTGTGTGTGTGTGTTGTTTGTATGTGTGTGTATTTGTGTATGTGTGTGTATGTGTGTGTGTATGTGTGTGTGTGTGTGTGTGTGTGTGTGTGTGTGTTTATATGTGTGTGTATTTGTGTATGTGTGTGTATGTTTGTGTGTATGTGTTTGTGTGTGGATATGTATGTGTGTGTGTGTGTGTGTGTGTGTGTGTGTGCAGCAAAAACTACAAAGAAATGTATGTCAAAGAAGACACAGACTTACCTGACATGCTGATCAAAGATGTGAAAGGTGTCACTATATTGGAACATGCAGGCAACAAGGTATGATCGTGTGTGTGTGTGTGTGTGTGTGTGTGTGTGTGTGTGTGCCTGAATAATATTATGTATGTATTGTGTGTGCATGTGCGGACATTCGTATGTGCATATGTGAAATGTAAATGTTGATGGACTCTTCATCAGTGTGATAGAATGTAGACATATTGGTGTTCAGGCCGTGGTGTGGGTCTTCCTGTGGTCTTCATGCAAGGCCAGTCGTGGAGACACATGTTCTATAGCAGGCACTGTGTGGACAGGTCTTCTGTGGGCCTGGTTTTTGTCCCCATCAGTACACTCTTCACTTTGTACATCCCAACAGTCACCCACCAGTGATCGATCTATCTTCACTTTGTACATCCCAACAGTCACCCACCAGTGATCGATCTGTGTGAAAGATTTGTTTGTGATTTTATTGTCAAGGTCAGGAGACAGTCTGTTAACTGTTATTTTGTTTAAAGCCCAGCCGACTGCATAGAGCCATATCAGGGCTACAACCTGTTTCAAAACATACACAATACTTCAACAGGAAAAGAGAAAAGAAAATTAAGCACACATATCAATGCAATTGCGCACATAATCTAAGTTGATGCCTCTTGGGTTGACCATTCCGTCCAATTTGTCACATACGGGATTTAAAAAAAAACATACCTGAATACAAATTTAAACGTAACTAAGGACACTAAAACGTGCCTAAATTACCTATAGTTGCTTCTGCATATCTTATTTCCCTAGAGCCAGAAATACACTTAAAGACATGCACCCAAGTATCAGTCCTAAGAGAAAGTATGTCAGACTTTATCGAACACATACAGGTGAATGGACCAGCAAGGCAGAAAATGATAGGAAGAAATGACAGAAAGCAAAGGAGCAAGGCAGAAACAAAGAGAGTGACAGAAAAGAGGAGATTTCTAGCACAGAATTTCCAGAAGGCGGGAATACTGTTTATACTGAAAGAACCCCTGGCGTCCCTCTGGGGGAACATCAAAGAATCTACATGCCGATTGTGTGGGATAACTCTAATTGTGGTTTTAATGACAAAATCAGTCACCATTCTACCTTATGATAATCTTGGATAATTTTAATTATGATTTTACTAACAAAGTCAGCCAGCATTGTAATGATAATTCTGTTAGTGTTGTGTGTGTCACAGTTAGCCCCCTTTTAGTGTTGTGTGTGTCACAGTTAGCCCCCCTGACAAGCTTTCCTGTGGAGGAAATCAACACGAAGTCTGCGCAGTTCCTGTCCAAGCATCAGTTGGAACTGCTGGACAAGAAGCGATTGTTGCAACAGGTAGGTGTGCACACACACAGACACACACACACACACACACACACACACACACACACACACACACACACACACACACACACACACACACACACACACACACACACACACACACACACACGACACACACACACAGACACACACACACACACACACACACACACACACACACACACACACACACGCACACACACACACATGTGCGTGCGCACACACGCACACACACACATACACACACACATGCTTGTGGTGGCCTGCAGTCCACCCAGCCGTAAACAGTGCCTGACCCTTTTTAGAATTGGGGAAGGTAAAGCAGAGAGGCACAGGAGATGGGCACTACCATCAAGACACTGACCCTGACAACAGTTGAGGTCTCTACCACCTTACTGTCCTTCAATGCCAGGGCTATGGAACAACCTACATTGTTATCCCTTGTTACTGTCCTTCAGTGCCAGGAATATGGAACAACCTACATTGTTGTCACTTGTCACTGTTGTTATGGAACAACCTACATTGTTGTCACTTGTTACTGTCCTTCAGTGCCAGGGTTATGGTACAACATACATTGTTGTTACTTGTTACTGTCCTTCAGTGCCAGGGTTATGGAACAGCCTACATTGTTGTCCCTTGTTACTGTTGTTATGGAACAACCTACATTGTTGTCACTTGTTACTGTCCTTCAGTGCCAGGGCTATGGAACAACCTACATTGTTGTCACTTGTTACTGTCCTTCAGTGCCAGGGCTATGGAACAACCTACATTGTTGTCACTTGTTACTGTCCTTCAGTGTCAGGGCTATGGTACAACATACATTGTTGTCACTTGTTACTGTCCTTCAGTGTCAGGGCTATGGTACAACATACATTGTTGTCACTTGTTACTGTCCTTCAGTGTCAGGGTTATGGAACAACCTACATTGTTGTCACTTGTTACTGTCCTTCAGTGTCAGGGTTATGGTACAACATACATTGTTGTCACTTGTTACTGTCCTTCAGTGTCAGGGTTATGGAACAACCTACATTGTTGTCACTTGTTACTGTCCTTCAGTGCCAGGGTTATGGTACAACCTATATTGTTGTCACTTGTTACTGTCCTTCAGTGCCAGGGTTATGGTACAACCTACATTGTTGTCACTTGTTACTGTCCTTCAGTGCCAGGGTTATGGTACAACATACATTGTTGTCACTTGTTACTGTCCTTCAGTGTCAGGGTTAACAACCTACATTGTTGTCCCTTGTTACTGTTGTTATGGAACAACCTACATTGTTGTCACTTGTTACTGTCCTTCAGTGCCAGGACTATGGTACAACATACATTGTTGTCACTTGTCACTGTTGTTATGGAACAACCTACATTGTTGTCACTTGTTACTGTCCTTCAGTGCCAGGGCTATGGAACAACCTACATTGTTGTCCCTTGTTACTGTCCTTCAGTGCCAGGGCTATGGAACAACCTACATTGTTGTTACTTGTCAGCATGGCCAAGTGGTTGGCTTAACACACTACTGATTTGGAGATTGTGGGGTCCATTCCCCAACAGTCAAATCAAATTATCGTGGGACTTTTAAGTGCCAGCTGGATGGTGTCCAGAGATGGGAGTGCTGTAGGTTTGTTGGGAAAACTGGAATTTTACACTCATATCCTATCCATTTGTAGATGTTATGGGTATTGCTCAGATGACCTGACCAACACTGTGGGTGTCTGTATCTCTTGGGCCTGGTTGATGTAAGGACATATTATATGACAGTAAGCATAGAGTACAACCCTGTCATATAATCACAATCTGAAATGGACATGCATTGCATCATCAGGACTGTCATTCTTTCAAAGGATGACAGTGGTGCTGTTGGCAGTTGCAAAGGTCCAACTGTTTAGTTCTTTTATTTAATTAGTGACTTTTCACTTTAAAGTGATATTAGAGGATTATCAGAATACCGTATGCTGGTAAGTACAGGTGTTGATGTCTGTCATGATTTCAGCAGGTGTTAGAGGATTATCAGAATACCGTATGCTGGTAAGTACAGGTGTTGATGTCTGTCATGATTTCAGAAGATGTTAGAGGATTATCAGAATACCGTATGCTGGTAAGTACAGGTGTTGATGTCTGTCATGATTTCAGCAGATATTAGAGGATTATCAGAATACCGTATGCTGGTAAGTACAGGCGTTGATGTCTGTGTCTGTCATGATTTCAGCAGATGTTAGAGGATTATCAGAATACCGTATGCTGGTAAGTACAGGTGTTAGCAGGTGTTAGAGGATTATCAGAATACCGTATGCTGGTAAGTACAGGTGTTGATGTCTGTCATGATTTCAGCAGGTGTTAGAGGATTATCAGAATACTATATAGCAGTGAATACAGGTGTGAATGTCTGCCATAATTTCAGCATATGCAGGTTAATACAGGTGTTGATGTCTGCCATGATCACAGCATATGCCAGTTAATAAGGTGTTAATGTCTGCCATGATCACAGCATATGCAGGTTAATACAGGTGTTGATGTCTGCCATAATTTCAGCATATGCAGGTTAATACAGGTGTTGATGTCTGCCATGATCACAGCATATGCCAGTTAATACAGGTGTTGATGTCTGCCATGATCACAGCATATGCCAGTTAATACAGGTGTTGATGTCTGCCATGATCACAGCATATGCCAGTTAATAAGGTGTTAATGTCTGCCATGATCACAGCATATGCAGGTTAATACAGGTGTTGATGTCTGCCATAATTTCAGCATATGCAGGTTAATACAGGTGTTGATGTCTGCCATGATCACAGCATATGCCAGTTAATACAGGTGTTGATGTCTGCCATGATCACAGCATATGCCAGTTAATACAGGTGTTGATGTCTGCCATGATCACAGCATATGCCAGTTAATACAGGTGTTGATGTCTGCCATGATCACAGCATATGCCAGTTAATAAGGTGTTGATGTCTGCCATGATCACAGCATATGCCAGTTAATACAGGTGTTGACGTCTGCCATGATCACAGCATATGCCAGTTAATAAGGTGTTGATGTCTGCCATGATCACAGCATATGCCAGTTAATAAGGTGTTGATGTCTGCCATGATCACAGCATATGCCAGTTAATAAGGTGTTGATGTCTGCCATGATTACAGCATATGCCAGTTAATAAGGTGTTGACGTCTGCCATGGTCACAGCATATGCCAGTTAATAAGGTGTTGATGTCTGCCATGGTCACAGCATATGCCAGTTAATACAGGTGTTGATGTCTTCCATGATTTCAGCGCATGAAGGTGCAATCGGTGCCAGTAACGGAGGTCCAGGTGACGTGGAAAGAAGAAAATGGCCGTTTCTGGGTGTATGGGAACGAGAACAAGGTGTACTGCCCTGACTACCCAGACACCTGTGCCTGCTGTGTCATCTTGTGAGTCATCATCCTGCCTGTCATGTGAGTCATCATCCTGCCTGTCATCCTGTGAGTCATTATCCTGACCTGTGCTGGAACCATGGAGATGGATGCCTTGACCACCACCAGTCTCTCATTCTCTGAAGGATGTGACGTTTACTGGAAAAAAACTTGATGATCTAGATCCCAAACAAGTGTGACTGCCCGCGTTCCAACAAACAGGAACCAGAAAAACATGAAAATAGAATCAGAACACGTATTTAATACAAGACAAAACAGGCGTAAATGACAAAGGCCAGTTGCCGAAAATTACGCCTGTCTTGTTTTGTATCAAATGTGCATTCTGATTCTGTTTTCGTGTTTTTCTGGTTGCTGACCTAGAGACTTTGTTGATGTGGGACATGATGTGTTTGCTGTGTACCAAGACAGACGTTATATCTTTGTGTGTCTGATGTCATATCTTTGTGTGTCTGATGTATCTTTGTGTGTCAGATGTTATATCTTTGTGTGTCTGGTGTTATATCTTTGTGTGTCTGATGTTATATCTTTGTGTGTCTGATGTCATATCTTTGTGTGTCTGATGTTATATCTTTGTGTGTCTGGTGTTATATCTTTGTGTGTCTGATGTTATATCTTTGTGTGTCTGATGTCATATCTTTGTGTGTCTGATGTTATATCTTTGTGTGTCTGATGTCATATCTTTGTGTGTCTGATGTCATATCTTTGTGTGTCTGATGTCATATCTTTGTGTGTCTGATGTCGTATCTTTTTGTGTCTGATGTTATATCTTTTTGTGTCTGATGTTATATCTTTGTGTGTCTGATGTCATATCTTTGTGTGTCGGATGTCATATCTTTTTGTGTCTGATGTTATATCTTTTTGTGTCTGATGTTATATCTTTGTGTGTCTGATGTCATATCTTTGTGTGTCTGGTGTTATATCTTTGTGTGTCTGATGTCATATCTTTGTGTGTCTGATATCATATCTTTGTGTGTCTGATGTCATATCTTTGTGTGTCTGGTGTTATATCTTTGTGTGTCTGGTGTTATATCTTTGTGTGTCTGATGTTATATCTTTTTGTGTGTGATGTTATATCTTTGTGTGTCTGATGTCATATCTTTGTGTGTCTGATGTCATATCTTTGTGTGTCTGATGTTATATCTTTGTGTGTCTGATGTCATATCTTTGTGTGTCTGGTGTCATATCTTTGTGTGTCTGATGTTATATCTTTTTGTGTCTGATGTCGTATCTTTGTGTGTCTGATGTTATATCTTTTTGTGTCTGATGTTATATCTTTGTGTGTCTGATGTCATATCTTTGTGTGTCTGATGTCATATCTTTGTGTGTCTGATGTTATATCTTTGTGTGTCTGAATGGAACTGGCCAAACTCAGCCTGACTTGGAACACAAATTGCAAACACACATTGAGAAATTCAGAGAATGTTCTGTTCCTGTAAGACCCTAAGCCTGTAAGGCACTGCCAGAGGCAGGGATAGAGAGTCAGGCATTTGAGTATTTTTAATGTTTTATGTACTGTTGTATTGTATTATATCTTTTTTGTCACTGCTGGTGTACTTTGTACAGTTCGGGTTACTTTTTATGGGGAGAGCCACAATGTGGCACGTCCATTGTGCTGGCGACCACAGTCAGACTTCATATTTACCGTACGTTTTAGAACAACAAAACATATACACTACTTTGAGCCTCCTTAGAGCTGAATGTGATGCACCATGGCCTCCTCAGTGTGGCTGATAAAACAGTGTATCATGAAGTAAGGCGCCTGTCTTGCCTATCCTTATCTCTGATGCAGACAACTGCCAGCTGTCGTGTTTAGAAGTGGAATACGTATGTGTCACCTGACATAAAGAAGATTAGTTCATATCTCTTATTACTTTTTACATCCTGGAGTTTACACGTTGTAATATCTTCCCCCCCCCCCCCTCCTGTCCCCTCCCTGCTATCACTGACTACCTCATTCTTGGTCAGGCCAAATTGTCAGGTATGTTGGAATTATCTACATGTTTGTGAAAGGAAAACTAAGGTTAAGGTGAAATTGATCGTGTAGGTTTGGTTTGTGGAATTGTTGATAGTACTGTCATTGTTGACAATAGTTTTTTGCGTGCAGTTCTTATCTCATTGTCGCTTTTCACAGTGAGTGCGTTTGGAGTGCATTTTAAACTTTTATCCTTTCTGGCAACTCTGTGTGTGTGTGTGTATGTGTGTGTGTGTGTGTGTGTGTGTGTGTGTGTGTGTGTGTGTATGTGTGTCTGTGTGTGTGTGTGTGTGTCTCTGTGTGTGTGTGTGTGTGTGTGTGTGTGTGTGTGTGTGTGTGTGTGAGATGAGTAAATGGATTAAGAGGCTCAGTTTCTTGCTCAACGTAGCATAGGCCTTTTACAGGGGAGAGAACCAAGACTGCGTGTGTTTGTGTTCTGTTGGAGTCACTTCCCATATTGACCAATTGACCAATTTGTTTATTGTCTAATTCCTTTTGGATTTTGAGTGTTAAAAAATTTGGAATTTATCGTAATGCATGTGACATGTAAGATCAGTAATCTGAGCAGCCTTCAGTATTTCATATTGAACAAACAGCTATATTGTATACATGAGTTCATCCTATGAATTCAGCTTGGTAATGCAGTCGCGTTGAATCTCAGGGGTGACCTGGGTGATGGACAGGTGAGAACTTCTCTGCCTTCCACTCTGGCTGCACTGGTTTGAGTCTGGCTTGAAAAAGCTCTGTGTATTTCATTCGTTCGTTCTTTGATTTAACATCTTTTCACTATGAGTGATGTTAGACGGAAGCTCTGTGTATGTGGCCTCCAGTGTGCTCACCTGTAAATGGTACCTGATTGATCAGAATTGGGGAAGGAAAAGAAGCAAGAGACAAGATGGTTACAGCCCTCATCATGTTGGCTCTGAAAAAGGTTCTCCAAAGGTTGGTTGGTTGGGGAAGGTAAAGCAATAAGAAAGAGCAGATGGGTATACCCTCATCAAGTTGGCCCTGAAAAAGGTTGAAGTTACAGCTACCTCTATTTCCAGGGTTATGGGGCAGTCTGTAAGTGTTGTTTGAATGTAGAATCTCAGGATCTGGTCAGTGCCTTAGGTCTGTTTTACAGGGCTGTGTGTATTTCCTAGCTGTGGTGGGAATCACCTGAGTTGTTTCACCGACAGATTGACACAAAGATACACTCAGAACTACACAAGATACACTCAGAACTACACAAAGATACACTCAGAACCACACACAGATACACTCAGAACTACACAAAGATACACTCAGAACACACAAAGATACACTCAGAACCACACAAAGATACACCAGAACCACACAAAGATACACCCAGAACCACACAACGATACACTCAGAACTGCACAAAGATACACTCAACTGAACTCAAACTGCACAAAGATACACCCAGACACTGAGCACAAAGATACACTCAGAACCACACAAAGATACACTCAGAACAACAAAGATACATCAGAACCACACAAGATACACTCAGAACCACACAAAGATACACCAGAACACACAAAGATACACTCAGAACACACAAAGATACACTCAGAACCACACAAAGATACACTCAGAACTACACAAAGATACACTCAGAACTACACAAAGATACACTCAGAACCACACAAAGATACACTCAGAACCACACACAGATACACTCGAACACACAAAGATACATTCAGAACTACACAAGATACACTCAGAACCACACAAAGATACACTCAGACCACACAAAGATACATTCAGAACACACACAGATACACTCAGAACACACAGAACCACACAAAGATACACTCAAAACCCACACACACACGATACACTCAGAACCATCACAAAGATACACTCAGACCACACAAAGATACACTCAGACCATCACAAAGAATATCAGAACACACAAGATACACTCAGAACCACACAAAGATACACTCAGAGCCACACAAAGATATAGCACTCAGTAACCATACAAAGATACACTCAGACCCACACAAAGAGACACTCAAGCCATGCAAAAAAATATTCAGAATCACACAAAGATACACTCAGAACCACACAAAGATACACTCAGAACCACACAAAGATACATTGAGAACCACAGAAAGATACACTCAGAACCAAACAAAGATCACTCAGAACCACACAAAGATACACTCAGAAATAAACAAAGATCACTCAGAACCACACAAAGATACACTCAGAACCAAACAAAGATAACTCAGAACCACACAAAGATACACTCAGAACAAAACAAAGATCACTCAGAACCACACAAGATACACTCAGAACCAAACAAAGATACACCCAGAACCACACAAAGATACACTCAGAACCACACAAAGATACACTAGAACCAAAGAAAGATACACTTATAACCCATACACAATGTAAAATCTCAAGATCTTGCCGCTGTGTACAGCTTATGGGTCTTCGCCATCATGTGGCATTTATAACATCTGTGTGTATAGCTTATGGGTCTTCACCATCATGTGACATTTTTAACATCTGTGTGTATAGCTTATGGGTCTTCATCATGTGACATTTTTAACATCTGTGTGTATAGCTTATGGGTCTTCACCATCATGTGACATTTATAACATCTGTGTGTATAGCTTATGGATTACTGTAAACCATTGTATTAGTGATTATGAACTGTAATCATTGTGTATTTAGTGATATGACTTAACATCATGGTATTAGTGATTATAACTGTAAATCTTTGTATTTAGTGATTATGAACTGTAATCATTGATTGTGATATGAACGTAATCTTTGTATAGGATTATGAACTGTAATCATTGTATTATGATTATGAACTTAATCATTGGTATGTTTGGATTATGAACTGTAAATCATTGGATTTTGTATTATGAACTGTATATCATTGTATTAGTGATTTAACTTAATCATTGTATTAGTGATTTGAACTGTAAATCATTCATGTTTACTGCTATTTTCAAACTCATTTGGGCTTCAGGCATTACACCATGATAGACTTGACAGTTGTCACAACATCAGGTGTGTATACATAGCTTAAGGTGTGCTTCACATATACAGGTGTGCATCAACAGACAGGTGTGCTCATCACATAATGGTGTCACACATACAGTGTGCTCATACATAAACTACAGGTGTGCTAACACATACAGGGTGCTCACACATACAGGTGTGTCATAATGTGTGTGTTTAGTTTAATGTGTCATGTGTAACTGTGCAGTCTTACCCACACTTGGATATTGTCTGTTGTCTGTATGTTTGTCGTCTGCATGTGAGGATGTTTCACAGATCATAGATGTGCATTGTTTGGGAACACTGTGTAAGGTTATGTCACTGCCACTGTCTGCATTACTCAATCTTTGAGGTATGCATGATGTTTTTTGTGGCGTTTTAACTTGACAGACTCTGAATGACTTAATATGTAGATTGATGTTGCCATAACTTGTCTATATGATGTTCTGCATACATATATGCACAGGATGTTCAGTTCACAGTCTGCACTAGGCTTGACTGGAGATTGAAAAATGTCCATCTTACACACAAAAACTGTCCATCCTTTACACACAAAAACTGTCCATCCTTTACATACAAAAACTGTCCATCCTTTACATACAAAAACTGTCCATCCTTTATATACAAAAACTGTCCATCCTTTACACACAAAAACTGTCCATCCTTTACATACAAAAACTGTCCATCCTTTACATACAAAAACTGTCCATCCTTTACATACAGAAAGTGTCCATCCTTTACATACAAAAACTGTCCATCCTTTACATACAGAAAGTGTCCATCCTTTACATACAAAAACTGTCCATCCTTTACATACAGAAAGTGTCCATCCTTTACACACAAAAAATGTCCATCCTTTACATACAAAAACTGTCCATCCTTTACATACAAAAACTGTCCATCCTTTACATACAAAAACTGTCCATCCTTTACACACAAAAACTGTCCATCCTTTACACACAAAAACTGTCCATCCTTTACATACAAAAAATGTCCATCCTTTACATACAAAAACTGTCCATCCTTTACATACAAAAACTGTCCATCCCTTACACACAAAAACTGTCCATCCTTTACATACAGAAAGTGTCCATCCTTTACATACAGAAAGTGTCCATCCTTTACATACAAAAACTGTCCATCCTTTACATACAAAAACTGTCCATCCTTTACATACAAAAAATGTCCATCCTTTATATACAAAAACTGTCCATCCTTTACACACAAAAACTGTCCATCCTTTACATACAAAAACTGTCCATCCTTTACATACAAAAACTGTCCATCCTTTACATACAGAAAGTGTCCATCCTTTACATACAAAAAATGTCCATCCTTTACATACAAAAAATGTCCATCCTTTACACACAAAAAATGTCCATCCTTTACATACAAAAACTGTCCATCCTTTACATACAGAAAGTGTCCATCCTTTACATACAGAAAGTGTCCATCCTTTACATACAAAAAATGTCCATCCTTTACACACAAAAAACTGTCCATCCTTTACATACAAAAACTGTCCATCCTTTACATACAAAAACTGTCCATCCTTTACACACAAAAACTGTCCATCCTTTACACACAAAAACTGTCCATCTTTTACACACAAAAACTGTCCATCCTTTACATACAAAAAATGTCCATCCTTTACATACAAAAACTGTCCATCCTTTACATACAAAAACTGTCCATCCCTTACACACAAAAACTGTCCATCCTTTACATACAGAAAGTGTCCATCCTTTACATACAGAAAGTGTCCATCCTTTACATACAAAAACTGTCCATCCTTTACACACAAAAACTGTCCATCCTTTACATACAAAAAATGTCCATCCTTTACATACAGCAGAAAGTGTCCATCCTTTACATACAAAAACTGTCCATCCTTTACATACAAAAACTGTCCATCCTTTACATACAAAAACTGTCCATCCTTTACATACAAAAACTGTCCATCCTTTACATACAAAAAACTGTCCATCCTTTACATACAAAAACTGTCCATCCTTTACACACAAAAACTGTCCATCCTTTACACACAAAACTGTCCATCCTTTACATACAAAAACTGTCCATCCTTTACACACAAAAACTGTCCATCCTTTACACACAAAAAACTGTCCATCCTTTACACACAAAAACTGTCCATCCTTTACACACAAAAACTGTCCATCCTTTACACACAAAAACTGTCCATCCTTTACATACAAAAAATGTCCATCCTTTACATACAAAACTGTCCATCCTTTACACACAAAAAACTGTCCATCCTTTACATACAAAAACTGTCCATCCTTTACATACAAAAACTGTCCAATCCTTTACATACAGAAAGTGTCCATCCTTTACATACAAAAACTGTCCATCCTTTACATACAGAAAGTGTCCATCCTTTACACACAAAAAATGTCCATCCTTTACATACAAAAACTGTCCATCCTTTACATACAAAAACTGTCCATCCTTTACATACAAAAACTGTCCATCCTTTACACACAAAAACTGTCCATCCTTTACACACAAAAACTGTCCATCCTTTACATACAAAAACTGTCCATCCTTTAACACACAAAAACTGTCCATCCTTTACATACAGAAAGTGTCCATCCTTTACATACAGAAAGTGTCCATCCTTTACATACAAAAACTGTCCATCCTTTACATACAAAAACTGTCCATCCTTTACATACAAAAAATGTCCATCCTTTACATACAGCAGAAAGTGTCCATCCTTTACATACAAAAACTGTCCATCCTTTACATACAAAAAACTGTCCATCCTTTACATACAAAAACTGTCCATCCTTTACACACAAAAAATGTCCATCCTTTACACACAAAAACTGTCCATCCTTTACACACAAAAATGTCCATCCTTTACATACAAAAACTGTCCATCCTTTACATACAAAAAATGTCCATCCTTTACATAACAAAAAATGTCCATCCTTTACATACAAAAACTGTCCATCCTTTACACACAAAAACTGTCCATCCTTTACATACAAAAACTGTCCATCCTTTACATACAAAAACTGTCCATCCTTTACACACAAAAATGTCCATCCTTTACATACAAAAACTGTCCATCCTTTACATACAAAAACTGTCCATCCTTTACATACAGAAAGTGTCCATCCTTTACACACAAAAACTGTCCATCCTTTACACACAAAAATGTCCATCCTTTACATACAAAAACTGTCCATCCTTTACATACAAAAAATGTCCATCCTTTACACACAAATGTCATCTTAAATGTCCATCCTTTACACTAAAAAAATGTCCATCCTTCAATACAAAAAAATGTCCATCCTTTACACTAAAAAAATGTCCATCCTTCACTACAAAAAATGTCCATCCTTTACACACAAAAAATGTCCATCCTTTATTTACCAGGCGGCGCCCATTTGGGTCAAACTTGGATCGTTTGATTGGAGGTCAGCCGTTGTGATGCTTGGCCGTTGTATCCATCAGTACTGTGTGTGGAGTTGGTAGTTAACATGTTCTGTGTAGGTATGTAGTGTGTCCGTGCATGGATAACACATCGTGTCTAACTATATTTTTGTGTAGGCCTATATAATGTGTAACATTCTTCTGAACATGGATATTGTGTCTGTTT
>CM060312.1:2391892-2411892 GCA_030674185.1 Monoplex corrugatus | reverse complement strand
ATAAAACATGAAGGGCAGTTCTGCCTTGTGGCCATCATCAATGTGTCACAGAGATAAAACATGAAAGGCCAGTTCTGCCTTTGGCCATCATAATGTGTCACAGAGATAAAACATGAAGGGCCAGTTCTGCCTTGTGGCCATCATCAATGTGTCACAGTGATAAAACATGAAGGGCCAGTTCTGCCTTGTAGCCATCATCAATGTGTCACAGAGATAAAACATGAAGGGCCAGTTCTGCCTTGTGGCCATCATCATGTGTTCACAGAGATAAAACATGACAGGGCCAGTTCTGCCTTGTGGCCATCATCAATGTGTCACTGAGATGTAAAAACATAAAGGACCAGTTCTGCCTTGTGCCATCATCAATGTGTCACAGAGATAAAACATAAAGGGCCAGTTCTGCCTTGTGGCCATCATCAATGTGTCACAGAGATAAAACATGAAGGGCCAGTTCTGCCTTGTGGCCATCATCAATGTGTCACAGAGATGTTACAAAACATAAGGGCCAGTTCTGCCTTGTGCCATCATCAATGTGTCACAGAGATTAAAAACATGAGGGCCAGTTCTGCCTTGTGGCCATCATCAATGTGTCACAGAGATAAAACATGAAAGGCCAGTTCTGCCTTCTGGCCATCATTAATGTGTCACAAAGATAAAACATGAAGGGCCAGTTCTGCCTTGTGGCCATCATCAATGTGTCACAGTGATAAAACATGACAGGGCCAGTTCTGCCTTTGTGGCCATCATCAATGTGTCACAGAGATAAAACATGAAAGGGCCAGTTCTGCCTTGTGGCCATCATCAATGTGTCACAGAGATGTACAAAACAGAAGGCCAGTTCTGCCTTGTGGCCATCATCAATGTGTCACGAAATAAAACATGAAGGGCCAGTTCTGCCTTGTGGCCATCATCAATGTGTCACAGAGATAAAACATAAAGGGCCAGTTCTGCCTTGTGGCCATCATCAATGTGTCCAGAGATAAAACATGAAGGGCCAGTTCTGCCTTGTGGCCATCATTAATGTGTCACAGATGTACAAACATGAAGGGCCAGTTCTGCTTGTGGCCATCATCAATGTGTCACAGAGATAAAACATGAAGGGCCAGTTCTGCCTTTGGCCATCATCAATGTGTCACAGAGATGTACAAAACATGAAGGGCCAGTTCTGCCTTGTGGCCATCATCAATGTGTCACAGAGAGTGCAAAACATGAAGGGCCAGTTCTGCCTTGTGGCCATCATCAATGAGTCACAGAGATGTAAAACATAAAGGGCCAGTTCTGCCTTGTGGCCATCATCAATGTGTCACAGAGATGACAAAACATGAAGGGCCAGTTCTGCCTTGTGGCCATCATCAATGTGTCACAGAGATTAAAACATGAAGGGCCAGTTCTGCCTTGTGGCCATCATCAATGTGTCACAGAGATAAAACATGAAGGGCAGTTCTGCCTTGTGGCCATCATCAATGTGTCACAGAGATAAAACATGAAGGGCCAGTTCTGCCTTGTGGCCATCATCAATGTGTCACAGAGATAAAACATGAAGGGCCAGTTCTGCCTTGTGGCCATCATCAATGTGTCACGAGATGTACAAAACATGAAGGGCCAGTTCTGCCTTGTGGCCATCATCAATGTGTCACAGAGATAAAACATGAAGGCCAGTTCTGCCTTGTAGGCCATCATCATGTGTCACAGAGATGTCAAAAACATGAAGGGCCAGTTCTGCCTTGTGGCCATCATCAATATGTCACAGAGATGTAGAAAACATGAAGGGCCAGTTCTGCCTTGTGGCCATCATCAATGTGTCACAGAGATGTACAAACATAAAGGGCCAGTTCTGCCTTGTGGCCATCATCAGTGTGTCACAGAGATGTACAAAACATGAAGGGCCAGTTCTGCCTTGTGGCCATCATCAATGTGTCAAGAGATATAAAACATGAAGGGCCAGTTCTGCCTTGTGGCCATCATCAATGTGTCACAGAGATAAAACATGAAGGGCCAGTTCTGCCTTGTGGCCATCATCAATGTGCCACAGAGATAAAACATGAAAGGGCCAGTTCTGCCTTGTGGCCATCATCAATGATGTACAGAGATAAAACATAAGGGCCAGTTCTGCTTTGTGGCCATCATCAATGTGTCACAGAGATGTACAAAACATGAAGGGCCAGTTCTGCCTTGTGGCCATCATCAATGTGTCACAGAGATAAAACATGAAGGGCCAGTTCTGCCTTGTGGCCATCATCAGTGTGTCACAGAGATGACAAAACATGAAGGGCCAGTTCTGCCTTGTGGCCATCATCAATGTGTCACAGAGATAAAACATGGGGCCAGTTCTGCCTTGTGGCCATCATCAATGTGTCACAGAGATAAAACATGAAGGGCCAGTTCTGCCTTGTGGCCATCATCAATGTGTCACAGAGATGTACAAAACATGAAGGGCCAGTTCTGCCTTGTGGCCATCATCAATGTGTCACAGAGATAAAACATGAAGGGCCAGTTCTGCCTTGTGGCCATCATCAATGTGTCACAGAGATGTACAAAACATGAAGGGCCAGTTCTGCCTTGTGGCCATCATCAATGTGTCACAGAGATAAAACATGAAGGGCCAGTTGTGCCTTGTAGCCATCATCAGTGTGTCACAGAGATGTGCAAAACATGAAGGGCCAGTTCTGCCTTGTGGCCATCATCAATATGTCACAGAGATGTAGAAAACATGAAGGGCCAGTTCTGCCTTGTGGCCATCATCAATGTGTCACAGAGATGTACAAAACATAAAGGGCCAGTTCTGCCTTGTGGCCATCATCAGTGTGTCACAGAGATGTACAAAACATGAAGGGCCAGTTCTGCCTTGTGGCCATCATCAATGTGTCATAGAGATGTATAAAACATGAAGGGCCAGTTCTGCCTTGTGGCCATCATCAATGTGTCACAGAGATAAAACATGAAGGGCCAGTTCTGCCTTGTGGCCATCATCAATGTGCCACAGAGATAAAACATAAAGGGCCAGTTCTGCCTTGTGGCCATCATCAATGTGTCACAGAGATGTACAAAACATGAAGGGCCAGTTCTGCCTTGTGGCCATCATCAGTGTGTCACAGAGATAAAACATGGAGGGCCAGTTCTTCCTTGTGGCCATCATCAATGTGTCACAGAGATGTACAAAACATGCTGGGCCAGTTCTGCCTTGTGGCCATCATCAATGTGTCACAGAGATGTACAAAACATAAAGGGCCAGTTCTGCCTTGTGGCCATCATCAATGTGTCACAGAGATGTACAAAACATGAAGGGCCAGTTCTGCCTTGTGGCCATCATCAATGTGTCACAGAGATGTACAAAACATGAATGGCTAGTTCTGCCTTGTGGCCATCATCAATGTGTCACAGAGATGTACAAAACATGAAGGGCCAGTTCTGCCTTGTGGCCATCATCAATGTGTCACAGAGATGTACAAAACATGAAGGGCCAGTTCTGCCTTGTGGCCATCATCAATGTGTCACAGATGTACAAAACATGAAGGGCCAGTTCTGCCTTGTGGCCATCATCAATGTGTCAAAGAGATGTACAAAACATGAAGGGCCAGTTCTGCCTTGTGGCCATCATCAATGTGTCACAGAGATGTACAAAACATGAAGGGCCAGTTCTGCCTTGTGGCCATCATCAATGTGTCAAAGAGATGTATAAAACATAAAGGGCCAGTTCTGCCTGTGGCCATCATCAGTGTGTCACAGAGATAAAACATGAAGGGCCAGTTCTGCCTTATAGCCATCATCAATGTGTCACAGATGTACAAAACATGAAGGGCCAGTTCTGCCTTGTGGCCATCATCAATGTGTCACAGATGTATTAAACATGAAGGGCCAGTTCTGCCTTGTGGCCATCATCAATGTGTCACAGAGATAAAACATGAAGGGCCAGTTCTGCCTTGTGGCCATCATCAATGTGTCACAGATGTACAAAACATGAAGGGCCAGTTCTGCCTTGTGGCCATCATCAATGTGTCACAGATGTACAAAACATGAAGGGCCAGTTCTGCCTTGTGGCCATCATTAATGTGTCAGTTTAAATGGGAAGGGGATGGTGGATGAAGTCTGATGAAGGTGTTGCTGCTGCTGCCTTCTGTTCTGCTGTTCCCAAACGATCACTTTCAATACATATTCCCTCCGATAGGTTTAAATATCTGGGAACGATAATCTCACCAAACGGCAGATGCACATCAGAAATAGCAGCAAAATCGGCCAAGCCTAAACAGCATTCAAGAAGATGACAAGCATTCTTACCAGCAAGCAGCTATGAAGTAACATGAGGAAGAGAGTTCTTGAATGTTCTATAGAACCGATAATGTTATACGGTTGTGAGGCGTGGACAGTCAACACGCACAGCCAGAACAAGATTGTGGCAGCCGAGATGTGGTTTCTGAAAGAGTTCCATGGACAGCAAAGAAAACAAACGAGACAGTCTTGATGGAGGCAGACACAAGAAGATCATTCATAAGGAGGATTAGGAAAAGACAGGCAAGATTTATAGGCCATTTTATGAGGAAAGGGGAATTAGAGCACCTGGTCACAACAGGAAAGCTGGATAGAAAGAGATCACCAGGTAGACCCAGGGAGAAAATATTGGACAGAATTGCAGGGTGGCTGAAGACAGAGAGGGTGGACGATGTGCTTGCGGCAACAAGGGATAGATACATTTGGAGGGCCATGATCGCCAACACCATGTGGCAGGGCACTTGATGATGATGATGATTCACTCTGACGGTTCCCTCCATATCGCCAAACTGACTGCTCTGGTTTTGGCGTTAAACTTGTCCCAATCCAAGCATACAGACTTTCTCGTGTATTGAGACATCCTCTCCGCTTTGCAGGCAATTGTTGGCCGAAACATTAGTCATCCAGAGCTTGTGAAGTTCTTTGAACTGTTTTCTACATGTACTCTTCCGAGTGAAGGTTACCATATTGTCTTTGTCTGGATTCCTGGCCATGTTGGAATTGGAGGCAATGAAAAGGCTGACTGCCTGGCCAAGAACGCCACAAGGGAAAAGATGTCTAAATCCTTCATTCCTTACACAGTTGTGAAACTCAAAGAGTAAACTTGTGTGAAAAATCTCCGGCACAAGGATTGGGATTGAAACAGACAGACAGACAACAAACTGTTCCACATCCGCCCTGACCTGAAACACAGTCTTCCATCTGTGTCTGGGACATGTAAGGAGACAATGTCACGTAGGTTACACACGGGTCACACATTCTACACTCACCGGTAATGTTACGTAGGTTACACACTGGTCACACATTCTACACTCACCTGTATTGTCACGTAGGTTACACACAGGTCACACATTCTACACTCACCCGTAATGTCACGTAGGTTACACACTGGTCACACATTCTACAATCACCCGTAATGTCACGTAGGTTACACACTGGTCACACATTCTACACTCACCGGTAATGTCACGTAGATTACACACAGGTCACACATTCTACACTCACCTTTAATGTCACGTAGGTTACACACTGGTCACACATTCTACACTCACCTGTAATGTCACGTAGGTTACACACGGTTCACACATTCTACACTCACCGGTAATGTCACGTAGGTTACACACTGGTCACACATTCTACACTCACCGGTAATGTCACGTAGGTTACACACGGGTCACACATTCTACACTCACCTGTATTGTCACGTAGGTTACACACAGGTCACACATTCTACACTCACCCGTAATGTCACGTAGGTTACACACAGGTCACACATTCTACACTCACCCGTAATGTCACGTAGGTTACACACTGGTCACACATTCTACACTCACCTGT
Organism: Monoplex corrugatus; assembly: GCA_030674185.1. Taxonomy (NCBI): domain Eukaryota; kingdom Metazoa; phylum Mollusca; class Gastropoda; order Littorinimorpha; family Ranellidae; genus Monoplex; species Monoplex corrugatus. Next base: position 2,406,069 of record CM060312.1, on the reverse strand, counting down.
ATTGTCACGCAGGTTACACAGGGTCACACATTCTACACTCACCTGTAATGTCACGTAGGTTACACACAGGTCACACATTCTACACTCACCTTTAATGTCACGTAGGTTACACACAGGTCACACATTCTACACTCACCTGTAATGTCACGTAGGTTACACACGGGTCACACATTCTACACTCACCTGTAATGTCACGTAGGTTACACACGGGTCACACATTCTACACTCACCTGTATTGTCACGTAGGTTACACACAGGTCACACATTCTACACTCACCCTATCTTTTAACCCTTTGACTCCTGCACCCTGTCCACCAGCATCATGCATTGTCAACTGTGCTAGCAGAGCAAAAAGTTAACCCTTTGACTCCTGCACCGTGTCCACCAGCAACATGCATTGTCAACTGTGCTAGCAGAGCAAAAAGTTAACCCTTTGACTCCTGCACCCTGTCCACCAACATCATGCATTGTCAACTGTGCTAGCAGAGCAAAAAGTTAACCCTTTGACTCCTGCACCCTGTCCACCAGCATCCTGCATTGTCAACTGTGCTAGCAGAGCAAAAAGTTAACCCTTTGACTCCTGCACCCTGTCCACCAGCATCCTGCATTGTCAACTGTGCTAGCAGAACAAAAAGTTAACCCTTTGACTCCCTCACCCTATCCACCAGCTTCCCGCAGGAAGACGGTGGATAGGGTGAGGGAGTCATAGGGTTAAGTTGTTGCATTTGGGTGACAGGGTGCGGGAGTCAAAGGGTTAAACAATGAAGAATCACGTGGTGTACACCGTGTGACGTGTCATTCCCGTCGTTTTGAGTGTCGGGACTTGCCTGATGTGAGACATAAGCACTGTACAGCAGACTCCATAAAGAATTTCTTCACAGATTTTTTCTTCAAATGTTTAAGAGATCAATAGATTTCATCTGATATGATTCTACGATTGGGAAAGATTTGTAATGCATTTTAGACTTGAAAGTGGGTAATAGTGAGCTTGGTATTGTACCGTTTTTAAAAAAAATTTAATTTTTTTTTTTTTTATTAAACATGGAGTTGTTTTTAACGTGGTGTTAGTCGTTATGTGGCTATAGTCGTCGGCTTGGCTATAAGCAATATGAACCTTGAACCTGGTGTTAGCCCTGATATGGCTGTAGTAGTCGGCTGGGCTATAAGCACTATGAACCTTGAACCTGGTGTTAGCCCTGATATGGCTGTAGTAGTCGGCTTGGCTATAAGCAATATGAACCTTGAACCTGGTGTTAGCCCTGATATGGCTGTAGTAGTCGGCTGGGCTATAAGCACTATGAACCTTGAACCTGGTGTTAGCACTGATATGGCTGTAGTAGTCGGCTTGGCTATAAGCAATATGAACCTTGAACCTGGTGTTAGCCCTGATATGGCTGTAGTAGTCGGCTTGGCTATAAGCAATATGAAGACAGACTCTGGTCTGTACCGCTGTGTTCTAAATGTAATCACAGACTTGTGTTGGATCTGTAACGTGTCCAAGTGTATACCTCTCCGTTCATCATGTAGCTACAGACCTAGGTCAGGTGTCTTTATCAATATGTCCAGGTAAGTCTGCAATCCCCCATGGGGATGCCGGGGGCTCTTTCAGTATAAACAGTATCCCCACCTTCTGGACATTCTGTGCTAGAAATTTCCTCTTTTCTGTCACTCTCTTTGTTTCTTTCTTCTTCCTTTGCTTTCTGTCATTTCTTCCTATCATTATCTGCCTTGCTGGTCCATGATATGCTCTCTATAATTTTCCATTGCTTTTTATTCTTGCTTTTATTGCTTTTATTCTTTCTCTCCATTTATAGCCATGCGTGTGTGTGTGTGTGTGTGTGTGTGTGTGTGTGTGTGTGCGTGTGTGTGCGTGCGTGCGTGCGTGTGTGTCTGTTTCAGCGCTTAGATTTGATTTTATCAAGATTTTGCGCTATATAAATATTGTAATTATTATTATTAATTATGAATTATTATTCACCTGTGTGTGTTCGATAGTCGTACGCACTTTGTAATATCAAGTGCATTCTTAGCTGTAGGGAAATGAGATAATTATGCGGAAGCAATTTTAGGTAATTTAGGCCTGTTTACGTGTATGTTTTATTATCCTTAGTTGTGATTAAATTTATATTCGTGTGTTTTTTAAATCCCCTGAATTATAAATTGGATGGAGTGGTCAGCGCCAGGGGCATTTCCTTAGACAATGCGCAGGAATGCGTTGATATGTGTACTTAATTTACATGTACTTGTTTTCTTTTCCTTGTTGAAGTAGTATATTTTGAAACGAGTTATAGCCTTGATCTTTACACTGTTGGCTGGGCTTTAAACAAAGATACCAGTGACAGATAAGTGTGCACTGTACAGCATCACGTTGTTCACCATGACAGTGTGTTGGTCAACCCACAGTACATGTACATAGAGAGGGATATGGCCGTTAGCAGGTGGATCAAAACGTCTATCATCAGGATTTTGTAAAAAGGAATTATTCGTCAGCAGAAAACCAGCTTCTACAATATATCAGTTGTTCTCGTATGATAACAACGAAAACGATCATTTATAATTGGCGGTCCGCCTTATGCCTTCCCGAACATTCGCTTTGTGACGTTTCTGTGGCAACAGCAGAACTTTGTGGTTACCTGCAGACAACGTCACAACAGGTGCACAATGCCAGAACTTTGTGGTTACCTGCAGACAACGTCACAACAGGTGCACAATGCCAGAACTTTGTGGTTACCTGCAGACAACGTCACAACAGGTGCACAATGCCAGAACTTTGTGGTTACCTGCAGACAACGTCACAACAGGTGCACAATGCCAGAACTTTGTGGTTACCTGCAGACAACGTCACAACAGGTGCACAATGCCAGAACTTTGTGGTTACCTGCAGACAACGTCACAACAGGTGCACAATGCCAGAACTTTGTGGTTACCTGCAGACATCGTCACAACAGGTGCACAATGCCAGAACTTTGTGGTTACCTGCAGACAACGTCACAACAGGTGCACAATGCCAGAACTTTGTGGTTACCTGCAGACAACGTCACAACAGGTGCACAATGCCAGAACTTTGTGGTTACCTGCAGACATCGTCACAACAGGTGCACAATGCCAGAACTTTGTGGTTACCTGCAGACAACGTCACAACAGGTGCACAATGCCAGAACTTTGTGGTTACCTGCAGACAACGTCACAACAGGTGCACAATGCCAGAACTTTGTGGTTACCTGCAGACAACGTCACAACAGGTGCACAGTGCCAGAACTTTGTGGTTACCTGCAGACAACGTCACAACAGGTGCACAGTGCCAGAACTAAGAAACAGGTCGTGCACAGTCATCCTGACACACCAAGTTTGGAGTTGGACTTTGTTCAAGATGAGCCACTCACACTAGAACAATTCCATATGGGCTCCACCCAAATCTGCCGCGTTATCTGGCAGACTCCTTGTGCCTGCGCAAAACTATTAGCAAAGTATTGAAGTGGGAAGAGACGGGGACGGGGCCACAGAAACGGTAAGCTGCATTGTTTTTCAAATGATATTCTTGGGGGTTGTTTTTTTTTTAACCATTTGTCTCCTGCACCCTATCCAACAACTGCAAAAACTTAACCCTTTGACTCTCTCACCCTATCCACCAGCTTCTTCAGAAATCAAAGGATTACATTTTTGCTTTACTAGCATAGCTGACAATGCAGGATGCTTGTGAACAGGGTGCGGGAGTCAAAGGGTTAAGTATCACAGCAGTCTCATCTCTTTTTGTTTATTTTGTAAATGATTTTTTAAAAAGATAACTGTTGTTGTTGATATGGATTTGTAGTCTTTTTTTTGTCTTTTTCTAACATAACCATTGTTGTTGAAATGACATGAAATCCGTGCACCAAGGGTTTGAAAAACGTCTGAAATAACAAAGTAAAGTAAACTAAAAACGAAAACAAAAAAAGATCATTTAAGAATTTCTCACACTTTCTCTCACGCACACAGACATACACATGCGCGCACACACACACACACATGCACGCGCACGCACATGTTTGCATGCATATGTTTGCATGAAGGAGAGAGAATAAGAATATAAGATTGTGCGTGTAGTTGTGTGCATGTGTGTGAGAGGGTGCATGTGTGTGAGAGGGTGCATGTGTGTGAGAGGGTGCATGTGTGTGAGAGGGTGCATGTGTGTGAGAGGGTGCATGTGTGTGAGAGGGTGCATGTGTGTGAGAGGGTGCATGTGTGTGAGAGGGTGCATGTGTGTGAGAGGGTGCATGTGTGTGAGAGGGTGCATGTGTGTGCGTGAGCATGTGAAAGAGACAAGATGAAATGGTTGGGTGTGTGTATATGTATGTACGTGTGTGTGTGTGTGTGTGTGTGTGTGGTGTGTGTGTGTGTGTGTGTGTGTGTGTGTGTGTGTGTATGTATGTACGTGTGTGTGTGTGTGTGTGTGTGTGTGTGTGTGTGGTGTGTGTGTGTGGAGAGAGAGAGAGAGAGAGAGAGAGAGAGAATGTGAGAACTGCTTTGTTTTCTTCAGTTTGCATGTACAACAAAAGAGAAAACAAATATGAAACAGTTTGTGTGTTGTGCGCACGTGTGTGTGTGTATGTGCGTGTGCGTGTGCATGTGCGTGTGTGTGTGTGTGTGCCTGTGCGTGTGCGTGTGTGTGTGTGTGTGTGTGTGTGTGTGGCATGTGTATGTGTGTGTGTGTGTGTGTGTGTGTGTGTGCATATGTTGGTTTGTGTTTTGTGTATGTGTATGCATGAGAGATAGAATATGAGTATGAATAATACATTTCTTTATGTGTGTGTGTGCATATGTGTGTGTGTGTTGAGCACATGTTAGTGAAATGTGTGTGTGCAATGTGTGTGTGTGTTGGACATGTATATGTGTGTGTGTGTGATGTGTGTGCACATGCTTGTAGTGGTGTATAGAGTGTTGTGTATGTGTGTAGTACTGTGTGTGTTTAGTGCAGATGTGTGTAGTAATGGGAGTGTGGTTAGTGTAGTTGTGATGTGTGTGTGGATGTGGTTTAGTGTGGTGTGTGTAGTATGTGGTGTGTTTAGGTTGTGTGTGTGGAGTTTGTGGTGTTGGTGTTAGTGTTGTTAGTGTGTAGTATGGTGTGTGTGTTAGTGTGTGTAGTGTGTGTATATGGTGTGGTGTGGTTAGTTGTTGTGTGTGTGTGTAGTATGGTGTGTGTGGTTTAGTGTTGTTTGTGTGTGTGTATGTGTGTGGTTATGGTGTGGTGTGTGGTGTAGTATTGTGGTGTGTAGTGTGTGTTGTGTGTGAGTATGGGTGGTGGTTGTTGGTTGTAGTGTGTAGTGGTTGTGTAGTGTTGTGTGTGTTAGTATGTGTGGTGTGGTTAGTGTTGTGTGTGTGTAGTTGGTGTGGTGTGGTAGTTTGTGTGTGTGTGTAGTATGGTGTGGTGTGGTTTAGTGTTGTGTGTGTGTGTAGTATGTGTGGTGTGGTTTAGTGTTGTGTGTGTGTTAGTATGGTGTGGTGTGGTTTGTGTTGTGTGGTGTGTATGTTGTGGTTTGTGTTGTGTGTGTGTGTTGTGTGTGTGTTTAGTTGTGGTGTGTAGTATGGTGTGGTGTGGTTTAGTGTTGTGTGTGTGTAGTATGGTGTGGTGTGGTTTAGTGTTGTGTAGTGTGTGTAGTATGGTGTGGTGTGGTTAGTGTTTGTGTGTGTAGTATGGTGTGGTGTGGTTAGTGTTGTGTGTGTGTGTAGTATGGTGTGGTGTGGTTTAGTGTTGTGTGTGTGTGTTAGTATGGTGTGGTGTGGTTTAGTGTTGTGTACGTGTGTGTAGTATGGTGTGGTGTGGTTTAGTGTTGTGTGTGTGTGTAGTATGGTGTGGTGTGGTTTAGTTGTGTGTGTGTGTAGTATGGTGTGGTGTGGTTAGTGTGGTGTGTGTGTAGTATGGTGTGGTGTGGTTTAGTGTTGTGTGTGTGTGTAGTATGGTGTGGTGTGGTTTAGTGTTGTGGTGTGTGTGTAGTATGGTGTGGTGTGGTTTAGTGTTGTGTACGTGTGTGTAGTATGGTGTGGTGTGGTTTAGTGTTGTGTGTGTGTGTAGTATGGTGTGGTGTGGTTAGTGTGTGTGTGTGTGTGTGTAGTATGGTGTGGTGTGGTTTAGTGTTGTGTGTTGTGTAGTATGGTGTGGTGTGGTTTAGTGTTGTGTGTGTGTGTAGTATGGTGTTGTGGTTGTGTTGTGTGTGTGTGTGTGTGTAGTATGGTGTGGTGTGGTTTAGTGTTGTGTGGTGTGTGTAGTATGGTGTGGTGTGTTTAGTGTTGTGTGTGTTTTGTGTAGTATGGTGTGGTGTGGTTTAGTGTTGTGGTGTGTGTTGTATGGTGTGGTGTGGTTTAGTGTTGTGTGTGTGTGTAGTATGGTGTGGTGTGGTTTAGTGTTGTGTGTGTGTAGTATGGTGTGGTGTGGTTTAGTGTTGTGTGTGTGTGTAGTATGGTGTGGTGTGGTTTAGTGTTGTGTGTGTGGTGTAGTATGGTGTGGTGTGGTTAGTGTTGTGTGTGTGTGTGTGTAGTATGGTGTGGTGTGGTTTAGTGTTGTGTGTGTGGTGTGTAGTATGGTGTGGTGTGGTTTAGTGTGTGTGTGTGTGTGTGTTGGTGTGGTGTGGTTTAGTGTTGTGTGTGTGTTGTACGTGTGTGTAGTATGGTGTGGTGTGGTTTAGTGTTGTGTGTGTGTGTGTGTAGTGGGTGTGTGGTGTGGTTTAGTGTTGTGTGTTTGTGTAATATGGTGTGGTGTGGTTTAGTGTTGTGTGTGTGTGTGTGTAGTATGGTGTGGTGTGGTTTAGTGTTGTGTGTGTGTGTAGTATGGTGTGGTGTTGTGGTTTTATTGTTGGTGTGTGTGTGTGTGTGTGTAGTATGGTGTGGTGTGGTTTAGTGTTGTGTGTGTGTGTGTGTAGTATGGTGTGGTGTGGTTTAGTGTTGTGTGTGTGTGTGTTAGTATGGTGTGGTGTGGTTTAGTGTGTGTGTGTGTGTGTGTGTGTAGTATGGTGTGGTGTGGTTTAGTGTTGTGTGTGTGTGGTGTAGTATGGTGTGGTGTGGTTTAGTGTTGTGTGTGTGTGTGTAGTATGGTGTGGTGTGGTTTAGTGTTGTGTGTGTGTGTGTAGTATGGTGTGGTGTGGTTTAGTGTTGGTGTGTGTTGTAGTATGGTGTGGTGTGGTTTAGTGTTGTGTGTGTGTGTGTGTAGTATGGTGTGGTGTGGTTTAGTGTTGTGTGTGTGTGTAGTATGGTGTGGTGTGGTTTAGTGTTGTGTGTGTGTGTGTAGTATGGTGTGGTGTGGTTTAGTGTTGTGTACGTGTGTGTAGTATGGTGTGGTGTGGTTTAGTGTTGTGTGTGTGTGTAGTATGGTGTGGTGTGGTTTAGTGTTGTGTGTGTGTAGTATGGTTTGGTGTGGTTTAGTGTTGTGTAGTGGTGTGTAGTATGGTGTGGTGTGGTTTAGTGTTGTGTGTGTGTGTAGTATGGTGTGGTGTGGTTTAGTGTTGTGTGTGTGTGTGTAGTATGGTGTGGTGTGGTTTAGTGTGGTGTGTGTGTGTGTGTGTAGTATGGTGTGGTGTGGTTTAGTGTTGTGTACGTGTGTGTAGTATGGTGTGGTGTGGTTTAGTGTTGTGTGTAGTATGGTGTGGTGTGGTTTAGTGTTGTGTACGTGTGTGTAGTATGGTGTGGTGTGGTTTAGTGTTGTGTGTGTGTGTAGTATAATAATAATAATAATTACAATATTTTTATCGCGCTAAATCTTGGTAAATCAAATCAAAGCGCGCTCACTCACCAATCACACGCAGGATCGCACTCAAAGATGAACATTTGTAAAACAATCAATTAAGTCAAAAATAGGCATAAATGTCCATACAATGATGAAATTATGAACAATGGAAAAATAGCAGTAAAAAACGGCGAAAAAGGCCTCAGAAATTCATTGACGTGGAAAGAGTTGAGTTTTCAAACCTGACTTAAATGCGGAAAGAGTAGATGTGGTCCGGAGCGATAGGGGAAGATTGTTCCACGCAGCTGGTCCTGAGACAGAAAAAGAGCGCTGACCCACGGTTAAGAGTCTAACCTTGGGAATTTGTAGGGTAAGAGTATCAGAGGAAGAGCGCAAGGTGCGAGCTGATGTACGAATTTTGATCTTGTCACAGAGATAGGATGGAGCAGAATGATGAGTAGATTTATAGCATAAGGTGTCTATTTTGTATTTGATTCTATCAGCGACAGGAAGCCAATGCAGAGACCGAAGGAGGGGACTAACATGATCAATTTTTTTCTTTCTAAGGACGAGGCGGGCAGCTGTATTTTGTAAGCGTTGCAGGCAAAGGAGACGAGAAGCTGGTAGGCCAGATAAAAGAGCATTGCAGTAGTCCAGGCGTGACAGAACAAGGGAAGTTACTAGTTTAGATGCAGCATCGGTTGAAAGGAATCGGCGAATGCAGCCAATGCGTCGAATCTGAGGGTAGCATGATTGACAGGTCTGGGTGGTAAATTTCTGCATACAAAGAGATTTATCAAGAATCACACCAAGGTTTTTGACAGAGTTCGAAAGAGGGATGGTGTTGTCTCCGAGTTGAATGTTATTGATTGAAACAGCATCTAGTTTATTTTTGGTGCCTACAAGCATGGCTTCAGTTTTATCTCCGTTTAACTGTAATTTATTTTGGGTCATCCAATTTTGGATGTCAGTGTAACAGCTGGAGACTTCCGACAGAAGAGAACTAAGGTTTTCAGGGCTAGTGCTATTGTAGAGTTGGGTATCATCAGCATAAAAATGGTGTTTCATTTCATGCTGATTAATGATATTGGCAAGAGGAAAAGTATAGAGGGTAAACAGGACAGGCCCGAGTACAGAGCCCTGAGGAACTCCACAAGAAAGCTTAACTGGATCGGACTTAATCCCGTTAACAAGGACTGATTGAAAGCGATCAGACAGATAGGAGGAGAACCAAGACAGGGCGGTACCGTGAATGCCGAAAGTGTGCTCAAGGCGATAGAGTAGTATTGAGTGATCGATGGTATCAAAAGCGGCAGACAGATCAAGGAGTGTAAGCAGAGAGATTTTACCAGCATCAGAAGCAAGAAGAAGATCATCTACTATATGAACAAGAGCTGTTTCTGTGCTGTGATTTACCCGGTAGGCTGATTGATGAGGGTAGTTAAGATTGTTTAGAGATAAATGATCATTCAATTGTTGTAGTACTACTTTCTCAAGGAGCTTAGACAGAAATGGAAGATTTGAAACGGGTCTGTAATTTTTAAGGATGTTAGGATCGAGGTTGCTTTTCTTGAGGAGTGGTCGAACAAGAGCAGTTTTGTACTCAGATGGAAAAACTCCAGAGGTCAAGGATGAATTGATAATAGATGTGATTAACGGCAGAAGTTGAGGGTATATCTGTGAGAAAAGAGAGGCTGGAATTGGGTCAAGTTCACACGATTTGAAACACATTTGCTTGAGGATGGTTGAAACTTGTATTTCAGACACTGGGCAGAAAGAATAGAGAGAGGTGCCCGTGAATGGAGGATCTGGGAGCGTAGACTGAAAAGGAGTTGAATCAAGTTTTGTTCGCAGATAGTATGGTGTGGTGTGGTTTAGTGTTGTGTGTGTGTAGTATGGTGTGGTGTGGTTTAGTGTTGTGTGTGTGTGTAGTATGGTGTGGTGTGGTTTAGTGTTGTGTACGTGTGTGTAGTATGGTGTGGTGTGGTTTAGTGTTGTGTGTGTGTGTAGTATGGTGTGGTGTGGTTTAGTGTTGTGTACGTGTGTGTAGTATGGTGTGGTGTGGTTTAGTGTTGTGTACGTGTGTGTAGTATGGTGTGGTGTGGTTTAGTGTTGTGTACGTGTGTGTAGTATGGTGTGGTGTGGTTTAGTGTTGTGTGTGTGTGTGTGTGTGAGATGTGCACCTGCGCAGGGGTGTGTGTGTGCATGAGCATGTGGGTGCATGTTGTTTTGTGTGAGTGTGTGTGTGTGTGTGTGTGTGCGCGCGCGCGTGCATGTGCGTGCATGTTGTTTTGTGTGTGTGTGTGTGTGTGTGTGTGTGTGTGTGTGTGTGTGTGTGTGTGGTGTGTATTTGGCCGTGTTATACTTATAGCCAGTGTCACTGACACCATTTCAAATTAAAAGCTTAACTGTTGTCTTTTAAATATATTGGAGTTGTTTTTAACATGGTGTTAGCCCTGATATGTCTGTAGTAGTTGGCTGGGCTATAAACAATATGAAGTGGAACCATAAGATAATTGTAGTTGATGTGAGGTGGTTTTGTGTCCCCCCCCCCCCCTTGCTGTAGTGTAACCACTGTTGTTGACAAGGGGGGCTGTTGTTTTTTTTTTTTATTTTGTTTTGTTTTTTAACTGTTGTCTTTTATCTTTACTGGTTGCTGTTTTTTATGTGATGTTAGCCCTGATATGGCTCTAACAGTCGGCTGGGCTATGAACAGTAGGAACTGAACTGAAGTGAATGAGATAACCACAGTTGTTGATACAGTGTGCTGTCCCTTGCCCCCATTGTGAGAACCATTGTCATGTTGATACAATGTGCTGTCCCCAGCCCCCATTGTGTGAACCATTGTCATGTTGATACAATGTGCTGTCTCCTGCCTTCTATTGTGAGAACCATTGTCATGTTGATACAATGTGCTGTCCCCAGCCCCCCATTGTGAGAACCATTGTCATGTTGATACAGTGTGCTGTCCCCAGCCCCCCATTGTCTGAACCATTGCCTTGTTGATACAATGTGCTGTCCCCTGCCCCCATTGTGACAACCATTGTCATGTTGATACAGTGTGCTGTCCCCTGCCTTCTATTGTGAGAATCATTGTCATGTTGATACAATGTGCTGTCCCCAGCTCCCCATTGTGTGAACCATTGTCATGTTGATACAGTGTGCTGTCCCCTGCCCCCCATTGTGAGAACCATTGTCATGTTGATACAGTGTGCTGTCCCCTGCCTTCTATTGTGAGAACCATTGTCATGTTGATACAATGTGCTGTCCCCAGCCCCCCATTGTGAGAACCATTGTCATGTTGATACAATGTGCTGTCCCCAGCCCCCCATTGTGAGAACCATTGTCATGTTGATACAATGTGCTGTCCCCAGCCCCCCATTGTGAGAACCATTGTCATGTTGATATAATGTGCTGTCCCTGCCCCCATTGTGAGAACCATTGTCATGTTGATACAATGTGCTGTCCCTGCCTTCTATTGTGTGAACCATTGTCATGTTGATACAATGTGCTGTCCCCTGCCCCCCATTAAGAGAACCATTGTCATGTTGATACAATGTGCTGTCCCCTGCCCCCCATTGTGAGAACCATTGTCATGTTGATACAATGTGCTGTCCCCTGCCTTCTATTGTGAGAACCATTGTCATGTTGATACAATGTGCTGTCCCCAGCCCCCCATTGTGAGAACCATTGTCATGTTGATACAATGTGCTGTCCCCTGCCTTCTATTGTGAGAACCATTGTCATGTTGATACAATGTGCTGGACCCTGCCTTCTATTGTGAGAACCATTGTCATGTTGATACAATGTGCTGTCCCCTGCCCCCCATTGTGTGAACCATTGTCATGTTGATACAGTGTGCTGTCCCCAGCCCCCCATTGTCTGAACCATTGCCTTGTTGATACAATGTGCTGTCCCCTGCCCCCCATTGTGACAACCATTGTCATGTTGATACAGTGTGCTGTCCCCTGCCTTCTATTGTGAGAATCATTGTCATGTTGATACAATGTGCTGTCCCCAGCTCCCCATTGTGTGAACCATTGTCATGTTGATACAGTGTGCTGTCCCCTGCCCCCCATTGTGAGAACCATTGTCATGTTGATACAGTGTGCTGTCCCCTGCCTTCTATTGTGAGAACCATTGTCATGTTGATACAATGTGCTGTCCCCAGCCCCCCATTGTGAGAACCATTGTCATGTTGATACAATGTGCTGTCCCCAGCCCCCATTGTGAGAACCATTGTCATGTTGATACAATGTGCTGTCCCCAGCCCCCCATTGTGAGAACCATTGTCATGTTGATATAATGTGCTGTCCCCTGCCCCCCATTGTGAGAACCATTGTCATGTTGATACAATGTGCTGTCCCCTGCCTTCTATTGTGTGAACCATTGTCATGTTGATACAATGTGCTGTCCCCTGCCCCCCATTAAGAGAACCATTGTCATGTTGATACAATGTGCTGTCCCCTGCCCCCCATTGTGAGAACCATTGTCATGTTGATACAATGTGCTGTCCCCTGCCTTCTATTGTGAGAACCATTGTCATGTTGATACAATGTGCTGTCCCCAGCCCCCCATTGTGAGAACCATTGTCATGTTGATACAATGTGCTGTCCCCTGCCTTCTATTGTGAGAACCATTGTCATGTTGATACAATGTGCTGGACCCTGCCTTCTATTGTGAGAACCATTGTCATGTTGATACAATGTGCTGTCCCCTGCCTTCTATTGTGAGAACCATTGTCATGTTGATACAATGTGCTGTCCCCTGCCTTCTATTGTGAGAACCATTGTCATGTTGATACAATGTGCTGTCCCCTGCCTTCTATTGTGAGAACCATTGTCATGTTGATACAATGTGCTGTCCCCTGCCTTCTATTGTGAGAACCATTGTCATGTTGATACAATGTGCTGTCCCCTGCCTTCTATTGTGAGAACCATTGTCATGTTGATACAATGTGCTGTCCCCAGCCCCCCATTGTGAGAACCATTGTCATGTTGATATAAATGTGCTGTCCCCTGCCCCCATTGTGAGAACCATTGTCATGTTGATACAATGTGCTGTCCCCTGCCTTCTATTGTGTGAACCATTGTCATGTTGATACAATGTGCTGTCCCCTGCCTTCTATTGTGAGAACCATTGTCATGTTGATACAATGTGCTGTCCCCTGCCCCCCATTGTGAGAACCATTGTCATGTTGATACAATGTGCTGTCCCCTGCCTTCTATTGTGAGAAATCATTGTCATGTTGATACAATGTGCTGTCCCCTGCCTTCTATTGTGAGAACCATTGTCATGTTGATACAATGTGCTGTCCCCTGCCCCCCATTGTGAGAACCATTGTCATGTTGATACAATGTGCTGTCCCCTGCCCCCCATTGTGAGAACCATTGTCATGTTGATACAATGTGCTGTCCCCTGCCTTCTATTGTGAGAACCATTGTCATGTTGATACAATGTGCTGTCCCCTGCCTTCTATTGTGAGAATCATTGTCATGTTGATACAATGTGCTGTCCCCAGCCCCCCATTGTGAGAACCATTGTCATGTTGATACAATGTGCTGTCCCCTGCCTTCTATTGTGAGAACCATTGTCATGTTGATACAATGTGCTGTCCCCTGCCCCCCATTGTGTGAACCATTGTCATGTTGATACAATGTGCTGTCCCCTGCCTTCTATTGTGAGAACCATTGTCATGTTGATACAGTGTGCTGTCCCCTGCCTTCTATTGTGTGAACCATTGTCATGTTGATACAATGTGCTGTCCCCTGCCCCCCATTGTGAGAACCATTGTCATGTTGATACAATGTGCTGTCCCCAGCCCCCCATTGTGAGAACCATTGTCATGTTGATACAATGTGCTGTCCCCTGCCTTCTATTGTGTGAACCATTGTCATGTTGATACAATGTGCTGTCCCCTGCCCCCCATTGTGAGAACCATTGTCATGTTGATTCAATGTGCTGTCCCCTGCCCCCATCGTGAGAACCATTGTCATGTTGATACTGTGTGCTGTCCCCTGCCTTCTATTGTGTGAACCATTGTCATGTTGATACTGTGTGCTGTCCCCTGCCTTCTATTGTGTGAACCATTGTCATGTTGATACAGTGTGCTGTCCCCTGCCTTCTATTGTGTGAACCATTGTCATGTTGATACTGTGTGCTGTCCCTGCCCCCATTGTGAGAACCATTGTCATGTTGATACAATGTGCTGTCCCCAGCCCCCCATTGTGAGAACCATTGTCATGTTGATACAGTGTGCTGTCCCCTGCCCCCCATTGTGAGAACCATTGTCATGTTGATACATTGTGCTGTCCCCTGCCCCCCATTGTGAGAACCATTGTCATGTTGATACAGTGTGCTGTCCCTGCCTTCTATTGTGAGAACCATTGTCATGTTGATACAATGTGCTGTCCCCTGCCCCCCATTGTGTGAACCATTGTCATGTTGATATAATGTGCTGTCCCCTGCCCCCCATTGTGTGAAC
>CM060312.1:2331892-2384392 GCA_030674185.1 Monoplex corrugatus | reverse complement strand
GACTGCTCTATCACTACCACTACTATTGCTGCTCTATCACTACCACCACTATTGCTGCTCTATCACTACACACTACTATTGTACGCTCTATCACTACCACCACTATTGACTGCTCTATCACTACCACTACTATTGCTTCTTCCTCACTTATTCTCTTCACTACCACCACTATTGTAGCTCTATCACTACCACTACTATTGTACTGCTCTATCACTACCACACCACTATTGCTGCTCTATCACTACCACTACTATTGTCTCTATCACCATACATTGCTACTCTATCATACACACTATTGCTGCTCTATCACTACCACACTATTGCTGCTCTATCACTACCACTACTATTGCTGCTCTATCACTACCACCACATATTGCTAGCTCTATCACTACCACACTATTGTAGCTCTATCACTACCACTACTATTGCTACTGCTCTATCACTCACCACACTATTGTTACTGCTCTATCATACCACACTATTGTACTGCTCTATCAGTACCACCACTATTGCTGCTCTATCAGTACCACTACTATTGTTACTGCTCTATCACTACCACTATATATGCTGCTCTATCAGTACCACCACTATTGCTGCTCTATCACTACCACTACTATTGTAGCTCTATCACTACCACTACTATTGCTGCTCTATCACTACCACCACTATTGTACTGCTCTATCATACCACACTATTGCTGCTCTATCACTACCACCATATTGTTACTGCTCTATCAGTACCACTACTATTGTACTGCTCTATCACTACCACCACTATTGTTTACTCCTACGCTCTACAGTACCACTACTATTGTACTGCTCTATCAGCTACCACCACTATTGTTACTGCTCTATCACTACCACTACTTTGTATGCTCTATCACTACCACCACTATTGTTACTGCTCTATCACTACCACACTATTGCTACTGCTCTATCACTACCACTACTATTGTACTGCTCTATCACTACCACTACTATTGTTACTGCTCTATCACTACCACTACTATTGTTACTGCTCTATCAGTACCACTACTATTGTTATCTCTTCACTACCATTGTACTGCTCTATCAGTACCACTACTATTGTTACTGCTCTATCACTACCACCACTATTTTGTTTCACTGCTCTATCATGTACCTACACTCCACTATTGTTACTGCTCTATCACTACCACTACTATTGTGTTTACTGACATCTATCACTACCACCACTATTGTTACTGCTCTATCACTACCACCACTATTGTTACTGCTCTATCAGTACCACACTATTGTACTGCTCTCTACACTACTACACTCACTAATTGTTCTGCTCTATCACTACCACCACTATTGTTACTGCTCTATCACTACCACTACTATTGTACTGCTCTATCACTACCACCACTATTGTTACTGCTCTATCATACCACCACTATTGTACTGCTCTATCACTACCACTACATTGTTACTGCTCTATCACTACCACTATATTCTGCTCTATCACTACCACCTACTATTGTTACTGCTCTATCACTACCACACTATGTTACTGCTCTATCATACCACACTATTGTATGCTCTATCACTACACACTATTTTGTTCACTAGCTCTTCTATCACTACCACTCACTATTGTTACTGCTCTATCACTACCACACTATTGTACTGCTCTATCATACCACACTATTGTTACTGCTCTATCACTACCACCACTATTGTTACTGCTCTATCATACCACTACTATTGTGCTGCTCTATCACTACCACCACTATTGTTACTGCTCTATCACACCACTACTATTGCTGCTCTATCACTACCACTACTATGTGCTATCTCCCTAGATCACACACCACTACTATTGCTGCTCTATCATACCACCACTATTGTTACTGCTCTATCACTACCACTACTAATTGCTGCTCTATCACTACCACTACTATTGTACTGCTCTATCACTACCCACACTATTGCTGCTCTATCACTACCACCACTATTGCTAGCTCTATCACTACCACCACTATTGCTGCTCTATCACTACACATCTCACTATATACATACATGCTCTCTATCACTACCACTATTGCTAGCTCTATCACTACCACCACTATTGCTACTCATCACTAACACTTGTACTGCCACTACATATTGCGTCTATCAATACCACTACTATTAGCTACTGCTCTATCACACCAACATGCTGTCTATCCACATATTGCTATGCTCTATCACTACCACCACTATTGCTACTGCTCTATCACTACCACCACTATTGCTATTATACACAATTGCTATGCTATCACACCACACTATTGCTACTGCTCTACATTACCACTGGCCCACATACGATAATAAGTATATACATAACAAGATCACAACACCTTGGTGGGCCCACATACGATAAATAAGTATATACATAACAAGATCACAACACCTTGGTGGGCCCACATACGATAAATAAGTATATACATAACAAGATCACAACACCTTGGTGGGCCCACATACGATAAATAAGTATATACATAACAAGATCACAACACCTTGGTGGGCCCACATACGATAATAAGTATATACATAACAAGATCACAACACCTTGGTGGGCCCACATACGATAAGTAAATATATACATAACAAGATCACAACACCTTGGTGGGCCCACATACGATAAGTAAGTATATACTAACAAGATCACAACACCTTGGTGGGCCCACATACGATAAGTAAATATATACATAACAAGATCACAACACCTTGGTGGGTCCACATAAGTAAGTACATGCATAAGCGAGATCAACACTTCAGTGGGCCCACATCATCATCATCAAGTGCCTTGCCACATGCCGTTGGCGATCATGGCCCTCCATATGCATTTGTCCCTTGTTGCCGCAAGCACATCTTCCACCCTCTCTGTCCTCAGCCACTCTGCAAGTCCGTCAAATATTTTTCCCTGGGTCTACCTGGCGCTCTCTTTCCCTCGACCTTTCCTGTTGTGACAGGTGCTCCAATTCCCATTTCCTCATAAATGGCCTATAAATGTTGCCTGTCTTTTCCTAATCTGTCCTTATGAATGATCTTATTGTGTCTGCCTCCATCAAGACTTCTCATTTGTTTTCTTTGCTGTTCATGGAATTCTCAACATTCTTCTTAGAAACCACATCTCGGCTGCCTCCATCTTGCTCTGGCTTTGCTTGTTGGCTGTCCGCGCCTCACAAACCCGTATAACATTATCGGTTATATATAACATTCAAGAACTCTCTTCCTGATGTTAATTGATAGGCATTTGTTGGTAAGAATGCTTGTCATCTTCTTGAATACTGTTTTGGCTTGGCTGGTTCTGCTGGCTATTTCTGATGTGCATCTGCCGTCTGGTGAAATGATCGTTCCCAGATATTTAAACATGTCAACCTGTTTCAAAGTTGTGCCATTTGCTGTTATTTTGCATGAGGGCCTACATAAGATAAGTAAATACATACGTAACGATATCAATACTTCGATGGGTCTTCGTCAGATAAGTATGTGCATAACAAATTAACACTTTGGTGGGCCTACATAAGTAAGTACATACATAACAATATCAACACTTTGGTGGGCCTACATAAGTAAGTACATACATAACAACACATTCATAAAGACAACCAAATAAGTAGGTAAGGTAGGTAAGTACATACACAACAAGTTCAACGTCTCTGTGGACTCACATAAGATAATTATGTACATGCATAACGAGATGAACACCTCGGTGAGCCCACATACGGTAAGTACATACATAACCAGATGAACACCTCGGTGAGCCCACATACGGTAAGTACATGCATAACCAGATGAACACCTCGGTGGGCCCACATACGGTAAGTACATGCATAACCAGATGAACACCTCGGTGAGCCCACATACGGTAAGTACATGCATAACCAGATGAACACCTCGGTGAGCCCACATACGGTAAGTACATGCATAACCAGATGAACACCTCGGTGGGCCCACATACGGTAAGTACATGCATAACCAGATGAACACCTCGGTGGGCCCACATACGGTAAGTACATGCATAACCAGATGAACACCTCGGTGGGCCCACATACGGTAAGTACATACATAACCAGATGAACACCTCGGTGAGCCCACATACGGTAAGTACATGCATAACCAGATGAACACCTCGGTGAGCCCACATACGGTAAGTACATACATAACAAGATAACACCTCAGTGGGCCCACATACGGTAAGTACATACATAACCAGATGAACACCTCGGTGGACCCACATACGGTAAGTACATACATAACAAGATAACACCTTGGTGGGCCCACATACGGTAAGTACATACATAACAAGATAACACCTTGGTGGGCCCACATACGGTAAGTACATACATAACAAGATAACACCTTGGTGGGCCCACATACGGTAAGTAAGTACATACATAACAAGATAACACCTTGGTGGGCCCACATACGGTAAGTACATACATAACAAGATAACACCTTGGTGGGCCCACATACGGTAAGTAAGTACATACATAACAAGATAACACCTTGGTGGGCCCACAAAGAAACACATAGTAACAAGATCAGCACCTTGGGGACTAAGAAGTACATACATAACAAGATCAACACTTCGGTGGGCCCACATAAGTACATACATAACAAGATCAAACATTCGGTGGGCCCACATAAGTAGTTATACATAACAAGATCACACCTTCGGTACACCCACATAAGTACATACATAACACGATCAACACTTTGGTACACCCACATAAGTACATACATAACAAGATCAACACTTCGGTACACCCACATAAGTACATACATAACACGATCAACACTTTGGTACACCCACATAAGTACATACATAACAAGATCAACACTTCGGTACACCCACATAAGTACATACATAACACGATCAACACTTTGGTACACCCACATAAGTACATACATAACAAGATCAACACTTCGGTACACCCACATAAGTACATACATAACACGATCAACACTTTGGTACACCCACATAAGTACATACATAACACGATCAACACTTCAGTACACCCACATAAGTACATACATAACAAGATCAACACTTCGGTACACCCACATAAATGCATACATAACAAGATCAACACTTCGGTACACCCACATAAGTACATACATAACACGATCAACACTTGGTACACCCACATAAGTACATAATAACACGATCAACATTCGGTACACCCATAAGTACATACATAGACTCAACACTTCGGTACACCCACATAA
Source organism: Monoplex corrugatus (assembly GCA_030674185.1). Lineage (NCBI taxonomy): Eukaryota > Metazoa > Mollusca > Gastropoda > Littorinimorpha > Ranellidae > Monoplex > Monoplex corrugatus. The sequence continues at coordinate 2,379,152 of CM060312.1, read as the reverse complement.
GTAAGTTATACATAACAAGATCAACACTTCGGTACACCCACATAAGTACATACATAACAAGATCAACACTTCGGTGGGCCCACATAAGTACATACATAACACGATCAACACTTCGGTACACCCACATAAGTACATACATAACAAGATCAACACTTTGGTACACCCACATAGTAAGTTATACATAACAAGATCAACACTTCGGTACACCCACATAAGTGCATACATAACAAGATCAACACTTCGGTACACCCACATAAGTACATACATAAACGATCAACACTTCGGTACACCCAATAATAAGTTATACATAACAAGATCAACATTTCGGTACACCCACATAGTACATACATAACAAGATCAACACTTCGGTACACCCACATAAGTACATACATAACACGATCAACACTTCGGTACACCCACATAAGTACATACATAACAAGATCAACACTTCGGTACACCCACATAAGTACATACATAACACGATCAACACTTCGGTACACCCACATAAGTACATACATAACACGATCAACACTTCGGTGGGCCCACATAAGTAAGTTTATACATAACAAGATCAACACCTCGGTACACCCACATAAGTAAGTTTATACATAACAAGATCAACACCTCGGTACACCTACATAAGTAAGTTTATACATAACAAGATCAACACCTCGGTGGGCCACATAAACCACTGCTGTCAGCTGCGTGGCGATACAAGCTGCATGGTTTTGTCTTGTCGTCCACCATGACACATTGTGTAAGACCATCCTCCAGGACACTCTGGTAGGAGGCCATCGCCACAGAGACGTGAGTGGCAAAAATCAAAGACTAGACCAGTGTTTGGTCAAGAGACATTCATCATGCTTGGACAATTTCATATGTGTTTCACATAAACATGCCAGCAATTATTTGGCAGACTCCTTGGGCCTGCCCAAAACTCACAAGATCTTGAAATGGTGGGGGGGGGGGGGGGAGACATGTACGTCCTATGAAACCCTATGCTGACAGCATCAGAATGATTGAAAGATTAAGATGGACAATGAACAGGCTGGTTATTAATGTTGCGGGCTGGGATTTGAACTTGAAAGATCGGATCTCATCCAAGGCTGTGTCAAAAACAACCAACCAGTCCAATGTTAGTATGCCTTCACTGCTTGTTGCTGCATCTCAGACACTGGATGGAGAATTCTGTCTGCTGCTGGGTCCCACGAGTTCCCCTAACGATGTTGACTATGGAACTAGAATAAGAAGGAGGAAAATAAAATGGAGAAGTAATCCATTGATAGTTGAAAACCAAAAACGTGTTCTCATGAGTCCCTGATAAAGTATAATGAAGAGTCTTCTGATTAGTAATTGATATTCCCACTTTTACGTCAATGATTAAATCAGACTATAGATTATAATTTTAAGATAATGACCATTCTCATACAGTGCAGGCTGTACTGTTTTGTTTCAGAGTTCGTGTACCTGTGTCCAACTCTGTAGATTTTGCTGAAGCCTTCAAATGCCCTGTTGGATCAAGAATGAATCCTGCCAAGAAGTGTGCACTGTGGTGATTGCATCACTTTGCCTTCGTCACTACTGTTGTACAAAAACAAGTTTGAGAACTTGAGCTGGAGAATTAATGATCAGAAAAATGATGTAATCTGTTGTTTTTGTTCTTAACATAGTGAATGTGTTTCTTTGTTGTCTTTTGTGTACGCATGAAAAAAGCCAGTTGGCCGATAATTTGCTCCTGCTTTATTTCGTCAATAAAATTCACGCTCTCGCTTTATTTTCATAAGTTTCTTCTTTCTCTTTGCTTAAATGCATGCGGTAAATTCAAATCAATTTACACTTTCATCATTATTCAGAATGTTATGATAATAAAGATTAGTGCATTTATGGAAGTAGACAATTTTTGGTGTAATTGCGAGATAGACACTAATGGTCGATCCCAGTAATTTTCTCAGGCTGAGTGATTACAAAAACAGAGATAGCTGCTTAAACGTTGTCTTTGCAATATTTCATTTTGTGTTGTGTGATTCGTGTTTTATGACCATTGTTTTTGAGAAATTATAATAGGCACAATCTTATTATAATTTACACATATCACGCCTAAACGAATATTATCCATCAATGAATTTCACTTACTTTTTGTTAGGCCTGATCGGTTCAGCGAACCCTCGTCAGACTGGTGGGCAGAGGCTTGTTGTAGAACTATTAGTTGTGAGAACACTTCTCACTATCCGTGTGTGACCTCATTCTGATTTTCTGTTCATCAGTAGGTTGCTTGGGGCGTTGTGTATTTGGACTGCTTCACTGATTTGTCGGTCCAAAACACTTTTATGTTTGCCTGTCACTGTCATCACAAACTCAGGTGTGTTTTCTTCATGTTTGTGTGTAGTATTAACATGTCTATAGAGGACTGAGTCATTATCTTTGTTCTGATAGGCTGCCATGTGTTCTAACCCCTACTGTAGCCATTACAGGCGGTCTCTCCATAGTAAACAGATTTACATTTATCACACACTATTTGATATGTGATATTGTTTGCCCTGCATCCCCCTTCTCACTCCCTGCACATACCATACAATTTTGTTGGTCATTACATTTTCTGTTGGGAAATGGGTGGGATCGCTGGAGGATGTTTTTGATTGACTTCCCTGATATCTCTACTACTCTTATCTTTATGTTAGTTTTCTTGATTTCACATTCAAAGTCTTTCTTCAGTTTGGATTTTGGTGTTGGAGGGACAAAGACTACGCTCTCATACCATTCCTGTTTATTCTTTCTCTTTTCCTCTCTCCTCTCTGCTCTCTTCCAACCTTTCGGCCTGTACATCTGCTGTTCCCCTTCTTCATCTTTGTTTCTGATCTTTTCATAAGCTGCCAGGGCAGATTTGACTATTTGGGTCTTAAATTTCTTGCTGTAGCCGCAGTACTGCATGCGCATAATAAATTTGTTAATGTGCCTGACTGTCATTTCCCACGGGAGCCTAGGACTACATCTAAGTAGTATGCGCAGTACTTCTTAGGTTAATACAGTCCTTTTGGTACTTCTGGGCATGGCTGAATTGGCATGTATGACAGATTTGGTAGATACTTCCTTTGCGTAGTACTCATGCATTACTACCTTAACGTGCCTGTTGTCTTCTTTTTCAACTTCTTCAACCCACATTTTGATATCGAGAAGGGGGAGTTTATTGTCTTCATGCATGGATGGGTAGTCTATCTCTAGTTGGATCGACTTATGTATGTTACTCCATAATTGATTCAATAGAACATTCAAGAACTCTCTTCCTGGTGTTAATTGATAGGCATTTGTTAGTAAGAATGCTTTTCATCTTCTTGAATGCTGTTTTGGCTTGGCCGATGATGCTGGCTATTTCTGATGTGCATCTGCCATCAGGAGATTTCATGAGGGGATTTCATGTATTTTACTGATCACCATGACTTTAGTCTTCCTGCTGTTTAGTTCCAACCCCTTACCTTTGCTTTCTATTTCTAGTATATTCACCAGGTTTTGTAGGTCCCTTTCATTTTCTGCAATTAGCACGGTGTCATCTGCGTATCGAATGTTGTTTATCATTTTCCCTCCAACCTTTAATCCAGGGTCTTCTTCTAGGTTTCTCGTGATGTTTTCGCTGTAAAGTGAAAACAAATCTGGTGACAAAACACAACCCTGTCTGACTCCTCTTTTGATGTTTTGGAAAGAGCTTATATTGTTTTCTATTCTTACTGCAGCTGTTTGTTCCCAGTACATATTTCTAATTATTCGTAGATCTTTTCCATCAACATTGAGTCTCTCCAGTTGGTTAATCAATTCTTCGTGTCTTACCCGATTGAAAGCCTTGGTATAGTCAAAAAAGCATAAATATAAATCCTTATTCATCTCAGTTGACCTCTCTGTGATAGTTCTTAGGATATATATGGCATTAATAGTTCCCTTCGCTTCCACAAATCCACACTGTCCTTCTGCTATTTCTCTTTTGATTCTATTCCTTGTCCTCATCATGATTAATCTTAACAGGATTTTTGTTACATGACTCATTAAACTGATTGTGCGATGGAGTTCGCATTCTATGGCCCCTGTCTTCTTTGGAAGTGCAATGAAAATTGATGTTGACATATCTTTGGGGATTTTTCCAGTATCGTAAATTTCATTTAGGAGGACTGTTATTTTTTCTATACCAAATTCCTCCAGGGCTTCAATCATCTCTGTAGTAATATTATCTGGTCCTGGGGCTTTTCCTGGTTTCATCTTTTTCAGTGCTGATCTAACTTCATGTTTCTTCTGGGTGGTCCTTCAAAGTTCTTTTTCATAATGCGTTTTTCGTTTCTGTTATCTTCAAAAAGGTCTTTAATGTATTCTCCCCATCTGTCTAATATTTTGTCTTTCCATGATAAAGCGTGCCATCTTTCGATTTTAAGCAACCAGTTGATGTGCATATATTTTTCCTGTGGACAATTTCTTCAATTCGTCTGTACATACCCTGAGGATCCGTTTTGTGTCGGTTTTCTATTTCCTTGCATTTTGTTTTCAGCCAAGCTTCCTTAGCTTCACTGTACCTATTCCTGATTTCTTTGTTTATCTTCCTGTGTATCTCCTCGTTTCTCTTTGCCTTCCTTCGTTCCTCCATCAAGCCTAAAATTCCTTTTGTCATCCAGTTAAACCTTTCCATCTCCATTTTGACGTTGTCTAATTTGACTTTCTGGAACAAAGGTCTGATGCTCCATGTTGCTATTTTAGTATTTTTGAGTTTGAGTTTGGTCGCAGTAGCTTGCTGACGGTCTGGTGTTACCTGCGCCACATGACTGTCCCTACCAGACGAAGGTGCTCCATCAGAGCACCTATTTACGTCGTTATCTTCATTTTTATTTTGTCTGTCCATAATTTTCCAGAGAGAATACGATAATGGTTTCTCGTTGCCTTCTATCGTTGTTTTTTGTTTGTTTGTTTGTTTGTTTGTTCGTTGTTGTTTGTTGTTTTTTTGCGGTCTCTCCGCTGATCTTTGTCGTTCCCACGACAACCTACAAGGCAGTAGGGTGATGTTTTCTTTCAGGGTTAACTCCCTTAGCCTTACATGTATTCTCTCCCGACATGTCCACAAGGCAGTGGAGCTATTTACCCATAGCTGGGGGTCTGCTTCGTGGGCACCAGGGCATATCCACACGCCGATGGGCCTGCGTACCGCACGTCTGGGGGCCAGACCTCCTCTGAGTCCGTCGAGAGTCTGTGAGGTGCTCAGTTACCGCATGTCGCCACGAGGAGGCATAACGCAGGGCTTGCTGATGGAGAGGCTATGTACTGACAGGAAGAGACTTACGCCTTCTGCTCTTCTTTTCGCATAGCTGCAAGCAGCAATGCTAGCCAGCGGTACAAGCTGAAAGTGAGAGATGACAAGCACGCAGTCACTAGCCGACACACTAGACGCATCACATCTGCCATTGACACACTAGAGACTGAAAACCATGGTAAGAAGAAACGAACAGAATTCAGTTAAATGTATATTTTACCAACATAATTTGGGCTAGTATGCATGTAAATCTGGATAGACAAAATATTTCACAGACAGTGAATTGGGTCTATCTTAATATCAACACGTATTTCATTTCTTTTGTACAAAGTTGATAAACAGCACATTATCCTACTAATACACTGTTACTTTGTTATCAGATTTGTGTTGAAATTACATCAGATCATTAATTAGAAAAACATGACTTACAAGAATCTAAACTCACAGTTTACCACTTAAAATGACACGAAGGACATGCATACCTAACTTTTATCAGCAATAGTTTTTCTGATCTGAGGGGTGGCACATAAAATCAGCTTCTAGCCACATTCAGGCTGTGTCTGTGGCGGTTTACTCCTAAAGTGAAACAATTCCAATTCAGCTACAAATCATATACAATCACAAAAAATGATTTTAGCTGCTTACTGACAAGAAGATTAACACCACAGAAAAAGCTTCAAGAAAAATAAATGTAAGTCAAAATATAAGTGTACAAACCAGGACATGACATGATGACTACAGGCCTGTCTTCTCTTCTGTCTTCATTCACTGTCTACACAGTCAGGCCACACCTGGCCATCAATGTGGCTCAAATTTCCAGTTCCAACTGGTCACCATACGAGGTACAAGCATAAGAAATTCTTGTACCTGTAAGCAGATGAATTGTACAATTATATGAAGAACATTTATTACAGACAGAACCAACTTCTATCAGGCAAAAGTTAAGAAAAATAAAATACAGACAACTGCATCACACAGGAAGACAGCAACTGTCTTTGAATTCTGCCACATTTGTGGAAAGATGTCAGCTTAGGTATTTTTAGCTACATAAATTGACCGCAGCACCATCTCACCTGTCTCACCTGTTGGCGTCACAGGGTTCAGTGTTAGCCACCGCACATCTGGATGCCACCATCTCCATCCAGGCCGCTCTGTCTTGACTTTTGTGGACAATTTCTGGACTATTTAGGCCACTGATGTTGGTTATGTTCTCGATGTATGAGATTGGAAGTCTGCCTTTCTTCTTTTTTGCCACTGGTTTTCCTTGAAAGATGATTGCCATGAGGTCTGTGTTCTTGTTGCCTGACACATGGCCAATGTATTTTAGTCTTCTCTTGTTGATGTCTGCTGTAGTTTTCTGGTGGTATCAAGTTCTTCCAGGACACTTTCATTAGTTCTTTCGTCTGTCCATTTGACACATAGTATTCTCCGATAAAACCACATCTCTGCTGCCTCAATTCTTCTGCAATCAGTTTTTCTCAGAGTCCAGGTTTCACAGCCATAAATCATGACTGGCCAGATCAAACATTTTAGAAGTCTAACTTTCAGGCCATTTGGTATGCCTCTGTCTTTCCAGATGTTGTTGAGTTGGACCATTATTTGCTTTGCCATTCCAATTCATATTTTGATGTCTTTGGAGCAGGTTCCATCATCAGTTTTTACAGAGCCAAGACATTTGAAATCCTTACCATTTTCTAAAGGAACTTTGTTAACTGTGATGTCATGATTGTTTTCAGTGTCTTTGCCTTTGATATGTAGCACTTATGTTTTCTTGGTGTTCAAGTTTAGACCAGCCTTTTTGCCTGCAGCATCTTCCCTGTATAGAATTCTTTTTGTGCTGGTAATGTTGTCTGCAAACAGTGCAGTATTATCGGCATAGCGCAGGTTTTAAGATTTTTTCCCTCCCATCTTTATGCCCATGCCTTCCATGTCAGCATCTCTCATGACTTGTTCCATGTTGATGTTAAAGAGATATTGGTGAGAGGATACAACCTTGTCTGACTCCCTGTGGGTGTTGAAGAATTTACATTTCTGATTGTTTCATCTAACTGTGTAACCTTTTGGTCTTTATATAATGAGGCAATTAATGCAATGATGTGTTTGGGAAAGCCCATTTTGACCATTGTGTTCAACAGGTGGAGATGAATGATGCTGTCGAATGCTTTGCTATAGTCTATAAAGGTGACAAAAGCTTCTTTTTCTGTGCTTTTTATTTTCTCTATGAGTGTTTGTAGCACAAAGAGCATGTCAGCTGTGCTTCTACTGGATCTGTAGCCTGCCTGGCAGTCAGATAGTTCTTCTTCTATCTTGGGCTTCAATCTGTTGAGAATAATTATGAGCAGGATCCTACTGACGTGACTGATTAGGGCAATGGTTCTGTAGTTGTTGCAATCTTTGACATTGCCACTCTCTTGTGAAGCATCACACATTCTTGAAGTTTCCAATCTACTGGCCAGTGATGACTATTCTAGATTTCACAGCAAAGATGGTGCATTGCTTTTAGACCTTCTTTTCCGCCATATTTTAACGCTTCTCCTGGAATGTTATCAATTCCTGCGGACTTACACCATACACTTTGCCCAGCACCATATCAAGAAAAACGAAAATCATGAAGACGTCATCAACCTTCTATCCTTTTTCTGAACACAAACACAAACACACTGACTCATCCTCCCATAAGTGGCATACGAACCATGAAGTTTCTTGTACGAATAAATCATTTCAACATAAACAAAAAACTTCTTTCCCTAAAATAGAAAAAGACAAGTCAAAGATCATAAACATTAACAGGTGCCAAGTATTTGTTTTGTATTGTTGGTAAAAGACCAAAATAGTCAAAAAACAGGCGCCAAGTATTTGTTTTGTATTGTTGGTAAAAGACCAAAATAGTCAAAAAACAGGACGCCAAGTATTTGTTTTGTATTGTTGGTAAAAGACCAAAATAGTCAAAAAACAGGCGCCAAGTATTTGTTTTGTATTGTTGGTAAAAGACCAAAATAGTCAAAAAACAGACGCCAAGTATTTGTTTTGTATTGTTGGTAAAAGACCAAAATAGTCAAAAAACAGGCGCCAAGTATTTGTTTTGTATTGTTGGTAAAAGACCAAAATAGTCAAAAAACAGACGCCAAGTATTTGTTTTGTATTGTTGGTAAAAGACCAAAATAGTCAAAAAACAGGCGCCAAGTATTTGTTTTGTATTGTTGGTAAAAACCAAAATAGTCAAAAAACAGCGCCAAGTATTTGTTTTGTATTGTTGGTAAAAACCAAATAGTCAAAAAACAGGCGCCAAGTATTTGTTTTGTATTGTTGGTAAAACACCAAAATAGTCAAAAAACAGGCGCCAAGTATTTGTTTTGTATTGTTGGTAAAAACCAAAATAGTCAAAAAACATTTTAAACCGTTACTTTATTTTTTTCTGCCCACATCTCATGTTCAGTACAGTTCAAATAATAAAAAAGGAGTTTTCTCCCTTGTACATACATTTGTGACCAGCAATATGGTGTCATTTTCAGTTTCTCACACTGACACCACTCCTGCCATGTGATGGAGAAGATCCAAAATGATTATGGCACAAGCCCTAAGCCTGCACATAAGCCCTACTACATGTTGGTAAGGCACTGAAGTCCTACCTAGCGTATGGGTTTTATATCATATGTATCAGTCTGTCACTGGGACAATCTTGATCACATTATAAGTAAATGTGTTTATCTTTAAGTAGAAAAAAAAATCCACAGGGAATATGGAACAATTACGAATCTGGTGAGGAAATTATCTGGAAAAGGAACAATTCACTGTACAAATGGTGGTATCACTGTGCAAGACACGGCAAAATCCCTTCTGTAACTAAAGGATAGTAACCAGTTAAAAAAAAAACAACCTGAATACAAATTTAACATAACGAAGGACACTAAAACGTGCATAAAAACGGGCCTAAATGACCTCAAATTGCTTCAAAATATCTCATTTCCCAAGAGCCAAAAATGCACTTAACACATGTACATACTTATCAATCCTAAGAAAAAGTATTCAAGACTTTATCAAACACATACAGGTGAATAGACCAACAACACAGAAAATGAAAGGAAGAAATGACAGAAAGCAAAGGATAAGGCAGAAACAAAGAGAGTAACAGGAAAGAGAAAATTTTAGCAACATAAATTAACCACAGCACCAGATTCAGAAAAAAAGACAAATATAAAGAAATCATCAACCTTCTATCCTGACTCTTCCTCCCAAAAGTGGCATACAAAATATGAAGTTTCTTGTAAGAACAAACCATTACGGTATAAAAAAAAAGACTTCTTTTCCTGAAAAAAAAGAAAAAAAAGAAGAAAACTCAAGGGAAACAATTCTTTACAAACAAAAAAAATGGGTGGCCAAAAAACAGCACATTTGTCACATCACGTCAACCCCCAGCATTTCACTTACACAACTTCAACTGAATGGAGTCACAGTCAAAGGGAAGCAACTTTTCACTCAAACTGCATAATTACTTATCAAAGAATCAATCACAAACCACACATCTGTGAAAAAAACATCACCGGAAAATACAACTAATTCATTTTTTTAAACAATTTTACTTAGCTGAGCATTCCTCCTAACTTTTTTGTTACAATTAATCCAGAAAGGTACACCACCACAAATCCACACTACACTCAGACTACTTTCTCTACAACACTTTCTATGTATACGTACATGTGCTGACGAGTTGCTGACATACGCGTCCATTTACGTGTGTGGAGAGAAGAACAGTTCTTCATGTGTTCCATCTGTTCTTGTGTCTGGGTGATGATCCATTGCAACAAAAATAACTAAACAAATGAACAAATAAAATTTTTAAAAAATAAAAAAAGAATAAATGATTGAATAAATGAATTAAATACATGAATGAATAAATAAATGTATAAATAAAATCATTTCCCAAAGCAGACTGATACCCATCATCAGAAAATAAATACATAAACAAAAAATAAATACACAAATATATCAATTAATAAATACATTAAAAAAAATAATGAAATCCTTTGCCAATGCAGACTGATACCCATCTCCTAAAGTTCTCCCCTCATTTTGCCAACAGAACTCATATGTCATTTGATGCTGGAGAAGGGGGAGGATACTTAAAAGTAACAGAGGGGGTAAATATTTTGCCGTTAGAAAGGCTCATTGGACTTTGTTGAGCTAGGTGTCCATTTTTGCATAGTCACACACGCGCGCACGCATGTACGCACACATTATCAGAACACTATACAGCATCAGGCAAAGATGGACACCTAGCTCAACAAAGTCCAATGAGCCTTTCTAACGGCAAAATATAAGAATACTTTACTCTCAAAAGTAATAGCTGGCATAAATCAAAGAAAACACTTGAGAAAAAATTAGGATTTTATTTCTATTTGTTTTCAAGGCAATGATGATTTTTTGTAGATGAAATTAACCATCACTGCCACCAAAACTTCAACAGCAGACACTCACTAATAAACTATTCTATAGTTAAAACTGTTGAGAACTGAGTGTGATAAGTCGCGGGACGAGTACGCAGCTTTTGTTTCAAAAATTAGTAACACTGATTAATCATCACCTCAGGGGCTAAATCTGAAGACAAAATTTGAGACAGTTTTAAAAGAAGCGGAGAGATTTTCAGAAGATAGACAAGACATTGAAAATTTCTGTCTGTGGATATGGGAAGATGCATGTTATTGCGAAATAACTGATGAAAATAACTTATTGATAAACGTTAGGAATGAGTATAGAAATGGCTGTAAGTCATATACTGCATTGCCAGGCATGTATCTTCTGATGTTACACATTTTAGTTTCATTATGTTATTGAGAAGGATGTCTTTCTGTGCTAGTATGATACAGTCATCTGTGGATCACATTGTTTCAGACTAAATCAGTACATGCATACAAAATCTTAAAATCTTGTATATTAGCAACATTTGCCTGTAAAGAGTGAAGCTGTAGCTTTTATTTGATTCACATACAAAATTTCAGGAGATTCCATCAAGACATAATGTGAGTTATGTCTGTTTTCAGCTGGCCCGACACATGGGCCCTCACATTATTTGGGTGCAAATGCAAACAAGGTATCTTACATCTTAAATATAATTAAGCTTGTAAATAATTTACTGGTAGCTTTCTGTCTATTTGATTCACATGCAAACTTTCAAGGAAATCCATCAAAAAATAAGCGAAATATGTGCGTTTTAATTTGGTCTGGTATGTGAACCGTTCTTTTTCCATGGTTCAGGATCAGGAAGATCAAACATTATAAGAGATACCAGAATGCTAGAGGTAAGTCTCCAAAAACAGCTACCAACCACCTAAAGTGGAGACCCAGCAAGCCAACAGAGTCCTCCACCCAGGGAAGACAGGGTGAAGAACATCACCACCTGCATTCCTCATCTCACTACAAAAGATGATCACAGTAACATGAGCAAGAAAACCCAAACTCTGGCCATGCCTGAAGAGAGGTTCCCCAGGAAGCATGCACACAGGATTATACAGATGGGTCTGCCACAGATGCTGTCAAAAAAGGAGATGTTGAGGTCACCAGTGGACATGACCAGACTGAAGCAATACCAAGTGGTGTGCACTACACACACTACACAGCCTATGAAGCAATACCAAGTGGTGTGCACTACACACACTACACAGCCTATGAAGCAATACCAAGTGGTGTGAACTACACACACTACACAGCCTATGAAGCAATACCAAGTGGTGTGCACTACACACACTACACAGCCTATGAAGCAATACCAAGTGGTGTGCACTACACAGCCTATGAAGCAATACCAAGTGGTGTGCACTACACACACTACACAGCCTATGAAGCAATACCAAGTGGTGTGCACTACACACACTACACAGCCTATGAAGCAATACCAAGTGGTGTGCACTACACACACTACACAGCCTATGAAGCAATACCAAGTGGTGTGCACTACACACACTACACAGCCTATGAAGCAATACCAAGTGGTGTGCACTACACACACTACACAGCCTATGAAGCAATACCAAGTGGTGTGCACTACACAACACTACACAGCCTATGAAGCAATACCAAGTGGTGTGCACTACACACACTACACAGCCTATGAAGCAATACCAAGTGGTGTGCACTACACACACTACACAGCCTATGAAGCAATACCAAGTGGTGTGCACTACACACACTACACAGCCTATGAAGCAATACCAAGTGGTGTGCACTACACACACTACACAGCCTATGAAGCAATACCAAGTGATGTGCACTACACACACTGCACACACTACACAGCCTATGAAGCAATACCAAGTGGTGTGCACTACACACACTACACAGCCTATGAAGCAATACCAAGTGGTGTTCACTACACACACTACACAGCCTATGAAGCAATACCAAGTGGTGTGCACTACACACACTACACAGCCTATGAAGCAATACCAAGTGGTGTTCACTACACACACTACACAGCCTATGAAGCAATACCAAGTGGTGTGCACTACACACACTACACAGCCTATGAAGCAATACCAAGTGGTGTGCACTACACACACTACACAGCCTATGAAGCAATACCAAGTGGTGTGCACTACACACACTACACAGCCTATGAAGCAATACCAAGTGGTGTTCACTACACACACTACACAGCCTATGAAGCAATACCAAGTGGTGTGCACTACACACACTACACAGCCTATGAGAGCAATACCAAGTGGTGTGCACTACACACACTACACAGCCTATGAAGCAATACCAAGTGGTGTGCACTACACACACTACACAGCCTATGAAGCAATACCAAGTGGTGTGCACTACACACACTACACAGCCTATGAAGCAATACCAAGTGGTGTGCACTACACACACTACACAGCCTATGAAGCAATACCAAGTGGTGTGCACTACACACACTACACAGCCTATGAAGCAATACCAAGTGGTGTGCACTACACACACTACAGAGCCTATGAAGCAATACCAAGTGATGTGCACTACACACACTGCACACACTACACAGCCTATGAAGCAATACCAAGTGGTGTGCACTACACACACTACACAGCCTATGAAGCAATACCAAGTGGTGTGCACTACACACACTACACAGCCTATGAAGCAATACCAAGTGATGTGCACTACACACACTGCACACACTACACAGCCTATGAAGCAATACCAAGTGGTGTGCACTACACACACTACACACACTACACAGCCTGTGAAGCAATACCAAGTGGTATTGATGATAATGGTCGTGCACAGTCATCCTGCCACACCAAGTTTGGAGTTGGACTTTGTTCAAGATGAGTCACTCGCACTGGAACAATTCCATATGGGCCCCACCCAAATCTGCCGCGTTATCTGGCAGACTCCTTGTGCCTGCGCAAAACTATGCACTAGCAAAGTATTGAAGTGGGAAGAGACGGGGACGGGGCCATAGAAACGGTAAGCTGACACCTGCAATGTGCTTGAAGCAGTCGGAGGGCCGGACAGCAGGGGCAGAAGGCACTGTGGTCATGTTGGTCAGCATGTTGGTCAGCAGGGAGAGAAGGCACTGTGGTCATGCCGGTCAGCAGGGACAGAAGGCACTGTGGTCATGTTGGTCATCATGTTGGTCAGCAGGGGCAGAAGGCACTGTGGTCATGTTGGTCAGCATGTTGGTCAGCAGGGGCAGAAGGCACTGTGGTCATGTTGGTCAGCATGTTGGTCAGCAGGGGCAGAAGGCACTGTGGTCATGCCGGTCAGCAGGGACAGAAGGCACTGTGGTCATGTTGGTCATCATGTTGGTCAGCAGGGACAGAAGGCACTGTGGTCATGTTGGTCATATGTTGGTCAGCAGGGACAGAAGGCACTGTGGTCATGTTGGTCATCATGTTGGTCAGCAGGGGCAGAAGACACTGTGGTCATGTTGGTCATCATGTTGGTCAGCAGGGACAGAAGGCACTGTGGTCATGTTGGTCATCATGTTGGTCAGCAGGGACAGAAGGCACTGTGGTCATGTTGGTCAGCAGGGACAGAAGGCACTGTGGTCATGTTGGTCAGCAGGGAGAGAAGGCACTGTGGTCATGTTGGTCATCATGTTGGTCAGCAGGGACAGAAGGCACTGTGGTCATGTTGGTCAGCAGGGAGAGAAGGCACTGTGGTCATGTTGGTCATCATGTTGGTCGCAGGGGCAGAAGGCACTGTGGTCATGTTGGTCAGCATGTTGGTCAGCAGGGACAGAAGGCACTGTTGTCATGTTGGTCAGCATGTTGGTCAGCAGGGGCAGAAGGCACTGTGGTCATGCCGGTCAGCAAGGACAGAAGGCACTGTGGTCATGTTGGTCATCATGTTGGTCAGCAGGGGCAGAAGGCACTGTGGTCATGTTGGTCAGCATGTTGGTCAGCAGGGGCAGAAGGCACTGTGGTCATGTTGGTCAGCATGTTGGTCAGCAGGGGCAGAAGACACTGTGGTCATGCCGGTCAGCAGGGACAGAAGGCACTGTGGTCATGTTGGTCATCATGTTGGTCAGCAGGGACAGAAGGCACTGTGGTCATGTTGGTCAGCAGGGACAGAAGGCACTGTGGTCATGTTGGTCATCATGTTGGTCAGCAGGGACAGAAGGCACTGTGGTCATGTTGGTCATCATGTTGGTCAGCAGGGACAGAAGGCACTGTGGTCATGTTGGTCATCATGTTGGTCAGCAGGGACAGAAGGCACTGTGGTCATGTTGGTCATCATGTTGGTCAGCAGGGACAGAAGGCACGTGTCATGTTGGTCAGCAGGGAGAGAAGGCACTGTGGTCATGTTGGTCAATCATGTTGGTCAGCAGGGGCAGAAGGCACTGTGTCATGTTGGTCAGCATGTTGGTCAGCAGGACAGAAGGCACTGTTGTCATGTTGGTCAGCAGGGACAGAAGGCACTGTGGTCATGTTGGTCAGCAGGGGCAGAAGGACACTGTGGTCATGTTGACCGTCATGTTTCAGTGAGTGTATAGCACTCCGTGTGCCGTGTGGCTGTGGGTGTGTGGGTGGGGACGTCAAACGCCAAATAACATGTCAACAGATCTGTTTGTGTGTTGTGGGTCTGTTAGTTCTGTTGGTTAGGGTGCTGTTCTGGTAACTCACGGGTCATGGCTTCGACTCTCAGACAGACAGACAGACAGACACAGACAGACAGACAGACAGACAGAACAGACAGACAGACAGACAGACAGACAGAACAGACAGAACAGACACAGCCAGCAGACAGACAGACAGACACACACACACAAACAGACAGACAGACAGACACAGACAGGACAGACACAGACAGACAGACAGACATAGACAAACAGACCGACAGATAATGCCAACATTGCAGTCTGTGTAAACAGTTAGACAGGCACTCTTTACTAGACAGACGGACGGACGGACTTACGGGCGGGCGGGCAGGCAGACAGACAGACAGACAGACAGATAGACAGACAGACAGAAGACAGACAGGCAGGCAGACAGGTAGACAGGCGGGCAGGCAGACAGGCAGGCAGGCAAGCAAGCAGGCAGGCAGACAGCATACAGACAGTAGACAGACAGACAGACAGACAGACAGACAGACAGACAGACAGACAGACAGACAGAGATAATGCCAAAATTTGGGTCAATGTGAACAGATAGAAAGGCTGAAATATGTTCCAAGCAACAGACAGACAGACAGATAGACAGACAGACAGGTAAACAGACAGACTGACAGGCAGACAGACAGACAGACAGACTGACAGACAGACTGACAGGCAGACAGACAGACAGACAGACAGACAATGCCAACATTTGGGTCAATGTGAACAGATAGAAAGGCTGAAGTATGTACCAAACAGACAGACACATAGACAGACTGACAGGCAGACAGATAGACAGACAGACAGACAGACAGATACTCAGACAAGATACTCAGACAGACATACAGACAGATAGACAGACTGACAGACAGAAAGACAGACTGACAGACAGACAGACAGACAGACAGACAGACAGATAATGCCATGCCAACATTTGGGTCAGTGTGAACAGACAGAAAGGCTGAACTCTGCACGATCAAATGAAGGTCTTACACCTGTTACCCCCACTAACACTGTGCTGTAACCCCCACTAACACTGTGCTGTTACCCCCACTAACACTGTGCTGTAACCCCCATTAACATTGTACTGTAACCCCCACTAACACTGTGCTGTAACCCCACCCCCACTAACACTGTACTGTAACCCCCACTAACACTGTGCTGTAACCCCCACTAACATTGTGCTGTAACCCCCACTAACACTGTGCTGTAACCCCCACTAACACTGTGCTGTAACCCCCACTAACACTGTGCTATAACCCCCATTAACACACCAAGCAGGAGGTAGCCGATACAGGAACGAACCTCGCACCTTCATATTAGAGGTCTGAGGTCTTGGACACTTGACCACCGCTGGTCGTGTGAACAGAAGGCCAAGCTATTAACCAAATAAGATGTGGTGACCGGGTCAACTTGTAGTGTACACCCAGGTACTTTCACAGTAACAGTACACCCAGGTACATACACAGTAACAGTACACCAGGTACTATCACAGGCACAGCAAACACAGACAGAGAACAACAGGCACAGCAAACACAGACAGAGAACAACAGGCACATCAAACACAGACAGAGTACAACAGGTACCATCATAGGCACAGCAAACACAGACAGAGTACAACAGGTACCATCATAGGCACATCAAACACAGACAGAGTACAACAGGTACCATCATAGGCACAGCAAACACAGACAGAGTACAACAGGTACCATCACAGGCACATCAAACACAGACAGAGTACAACAGGTACCATCACAGGCACAGCAAACACAGAAAGAGTACAACAGGTACCATCACAGGCACAGCAAACACAGACAGAGTACAACAGGTACCATCACAGGCACAGCAAACACAGACAGAGTACAACAGGTACCATCACAGGCACAGCAAACACAGACAGAGTACAACAGGTACCATCACAGGCACAGCAAACACAGAAGAGTACAACAGGTACCATCACAGGCACAGCAAACACAGAAAGTACAACAGGTACCATCACAGGCACAGCAAACACAGAAGAGTACAACAGGTACCATCACAGGCACAGCAAACACAGAAGAGTACAACAGGTACCATCACAGGCACAGCAAACACAGACAGAGTACAACAGGTACATCACAGGCACAGCAAACACAGAAAGAGTACAACGGTACCATCACAGGCACAGCAAACACAGACAGAGTACAACAGGTACCATCACAGGCACAGCAAACACAGAAGAGTACAACAGGTACCATCACAGGCACAGCAAACACAGACAGAGTACAACAGTACCATCACAGGCACACAAACACAGACAGAGTACAACAGGTACCATCACAGGCACAGCAAACACAGACAGAGTACAACAGGTACCATCACAGGCACAGCAAACACAGAAGAGTACAACAGGTACCATCACAGGCACACAAACACAGACAGAGTACAACAGGTACCATCACAGGCACAGCAAACACAGACAGAGTACAACAGGTACCATCACAGGCACAGCAAACACAGACAGAGTACAACAGGTACCATCACAGGCACAGCAAACACAGAAAGAGTACAACAGGTACCATCACAGGCACAGCAAACACAGAAAGAGTACAACAGGTACCATCACAGGCACAGCAAACACAGACAGAGTACAACAGGTACCATCACAGGCACATCAAACACAGAAAGAGTACAACAGGTACCATCACAGGCACAGCAAACACAGAGTACAACAGGTACCATCACAGGCACAGCAAACACAGACAGAGTACAACAGGTACCATCACAGGCACATCAAACACAGAAAGAGTACAACAGGTACCATCACAGGCACAGCAAACACAGACAGAGTACAACAGGTACCATCACAGGCACAGCAAACACAGAAAGAGTACAACAGGTACCATCACAGGCACATCAAACACAGACAGAGTACAACAGGTACCATCACAGGCACAGCAAACACAGACAGAGTACAACAGGTACCATCACAGGCACAGCAAACACAGACAGAGTACAACAGGTACCATCACAGGCACAGCAAACACAGAAAGAGTACAACAGGTACCATCACAGGCACATCAAACACAGAAAGAGTACAACAGGTACCATCACAGGCACATCAAACACAGACAGAGTACAACAGGTACCATCACAGGCACAGCAAACACAGACAGAGTACAACAGGTACCATCACAGGCACAGCAAACACAGAAAGAGTACAACAGGTACCATCACAGGCACAGCAAACACAGACAGAGTACAACAGGTACCATCACAGGCACAGCAAACACAGACAGAGTACAACAGGTACCATCACAGGCACAGCAAACACAGACAGAGTACAACAGGTACCATCACAGGCACAGCAAACACAGAAAGAGTACAACAGGTACCATCACAGGCACAGCAAACACAGACAGAGTACAACAGGTACCATCACAGGCACAGCAAACACAGACAGAGTACAACAGGTACCATCACATGCACAGCAAACACAGAAAGAGTACAACAGGTACCATCACAGGCACAGCAAACACAGACAGAGTACAACAGGTACCATCACAGGCACAGCAAACACAGACAGAGTACAACAGGTACCATCACAGGCACAGCAAACACAGACAGAGTACAACAGGTACCATCACAGGCACAGCAAACACAGACAGAGTACAACAGGTACCATCACAGGCACAGCAAACACAGACAGAGTACAACAGGTACCATCACAGGCACAGCAAACACAGACAGAGTACAACAGGTACCATCACAGGCACAGCAAACACAGACAGAGTACAACAGGTACCATCACAGGCACAGCAAACACAGACAGAGTACAACAGGTACCATCACAGGCACAGCAAACACAGACAGAGTACAACAGGTACCATCACAGGCACAGCAAACACAGACAGAGTACAACAGGTACCATCACAGGCACAGCAAACACAGAAAGAGTACAACAGGTACCATCACAGGCACAGCAAACACAGACAGAGAACAACAGGCACAGCAAAACACAGACAGAGTACAGCAGGTACCATCACAGGCACAGCAAACACAGAAAGAGTACAACAGGTACCATCACAGGCACAGCAAACACAGAAAGAGTACAACAGGTACCATCACAGGCACAGCAAACACAGAAAGAGTACAACAGGTACCATCACAGGCACAGCAAACACAGACAGAGTACAACAGGTACCATCACAGGCACAGCAAACACAGAAAGAGTACAACAGGTACCATCACAGGCACAGCAAACACAGACAGAGTACAACAGGTACCATCACAGGCACAGCAAACACAGACAGAGTACAACAGGTACCATCACAGGCACAGCAAACACAGACAGAGTACAACAGGTACCATCACAGGCACAGCAAACACAGACAGAGTACAACAGGTACCATCACAGGCACAGCAAACACAGACAGAGTACAACAGGTACCATCACAGGCACAGCAAACACAGAAGAGTACAACAGGTACCATCACAGGCACAGCAAACACAGACAGAGTACAACAGGTACCATCACAGGCACAGCAAACACAGACAGAGTACAACAGGTACCATCACAGGCACAGCAAACACAGACAGAGTAAACAGGTACCATCACAGGCACAGCAAACACAGACAGAGTACAACAGGTACCATCACAGGCACAGCAAACACAGAAAGAGTACAACAGGTACCATCACAGGCACAGCAAACACAGAAAGAGTACAACAGGTACCATCACAGGCACAGCAAACACAGACAGAGTACCGTACTTCTGTCGAAGAAGTCGACTTTCGAAAGTGGAGATTATGTACAGTCCTCCCTTAAATACGATACGCCAGTGTGTGTGTGTGTGTGTGTGTGTGTGTGTGTGTGTGTGTGTGTGTGTGTGTGTGTGTGTGTGGTGTGTGTGTGTGTGTGGGGTGTGTGTGTGTGTATACGTGTGTGAGTATGTGTGTGTGTGTGTGTGTGTGTGTGTGTATGTGTGTGTACGTGTGTGTGTGTGTTATACGTGTGTGAGTATGTGTGTGTGTGTGTGTGTGTGTGTGTGTGTGTGTGTACGTGTGTGAGTATGTGTGAGTATGTGTGTGTGTGTGTGTGTGTGTGTGTGTGTGTGTGTACGTGTGTGAGTATGTGTGAGAATGTGTGTGTGTGTGTGTGTGTGTGTGTGTGTGTGTGTGTTCGTTCGTTCTTTGATTTAACGTCTTTTCACTGTAAGTGATATTAGACCGGGGAGGGGGGGAGGGGAATATGTGTGTGTGTGTATGTGTGTGTGTGTGTGTGTGTGTGTGTGTGTGTGGAAAGTTGTCTATGACCGTTAACCCTTTGAGCCCTATCCACTAACGCAAAAACTTAACCCTATGACTCCCTCACCCTGTCCCAACTTCTTGCAGGAAGCCGGTGGATAGGGTGAAAGAATCGATGGGTTAAGTTTTTGCTTTTCTGGTATAGACTGACAATGCAGGATGCTGGTGGACAGGGTGCAGGAGTCAAAGAGTTAATTGTGAAGCCAGCATGTTACAAAGTATTGAGTAATGACTGGCCGTTCCTACGTTGTCAAGGCTGGTTCTTTATCGCACTTCAACACACGTCCGTGCGATTACCTCCCTTCCCCGTCCCTTCCTATTTTCACCCTCTTCTTACATTGTCTGAGGTCTTCCGTTTACATGTGTTGTGGTAGACAGCCATTGACTGAGGCGAGGGCCAGACAACGGAGTAGATCATGAAATATATGTTGAAAATGTTGTTTTATGTTGAGGTAGATCATGAATATGTTGAAAATGTTGGTTTTGTGTTGAGGTAGATCATGAAATATGTGTTGAAAATGTTGGTTTTGTGTTGAGGTAGATAATGAAATATATGTTGAAAATGTTGGTTTTATGTTGAGGTAGATCATGAAATATGTGTTGAAAATGTTGGTTTTATGTTGAGGTAGATCATGAAATATGTGTTGAAAATGTTGGTTTTGTGTTGAGGTAGATCATGAAATATGTGTTGAAAATGTTGGTTTTATGTTGAGGTAGATCATGAAATATGTGTTGAAAATGTTGGTTTTGTGTTGAGGTAGATCATGAAATATATGTTGAAAATGTTGGTTTTATGTTGAGGTAGATCATGAAATATATGTTGAAAATGTTGGTTTTGTGTTGAGGTAGATCATGAAATATGTGTTGAAAATGTTGGTTTTGTGTTGAGGTAGATCATGAAATATGTGTTGAAAATGTTGGTTTTGTGTTGAGGTAGATCATGAAATATATGTTGAAAATGTTGGTTTTGTGTTGAGGTAGATCATGAAATATGTGTTGAAAATGTTGGTTTTGTGTTGAGGTAGATCATGAAATATATGTTGAAAATGTTGGTTTTGTGTTGAGGTAGATCATGAAATATGTGTTGAAAATGTTGGTTTTGTGTTGAGGTAGATCATGAAATATATGTTGAAAATGTTGGTTTTATGTTGAGGTAGATCATGAAATATATGTTGAAAATGTTGGTTTTGTGTTGAGGTAGATCATGAAATATGTGTTGAAAATGTTGGTTTTGTGTTGAAGTAGATCATGAAATATATGTTGAAAATGTTGGTTTTATGTTGAAATAGATCATGAAATATGTGTTGAAAATGTTGGTTTTATGTTGAAGTAGATCATGAAATATATGTTGAAAATGTTGGTTTTATGTTGAAATAGATCATGAAATATATGTTGAAAATGTTGGTTTTATGTTGAAATAGATCATGAAATATATGTTGAAAATGTTGGTTTTATGTTGAAGTAGATCATGAAATATATGTTGAAAATGTTGGTTTTATGTTGAAATAGATCATGAAATATGTGTTGAAAATGTTGTTTTGTGTTGAGGTAGATCATGAAATATGTGTTGAAAATGTTGGTTTTGTGTTGAGGTAGATCATGAAATATATGTTGAAAATGTTGGTTTTGTGTTGAGGTAGATCATGAAATATATGTTGAAAATGTTGGTTTTGTGTTGAGGTAGATCATGAAATATGTGTTGAAAATGTTGGTTTTGTGTTGAGGTAGATCATGAAATATGTGTTGAAAATGTTGGTTTCTGTTGAAGTAAACCATGAAATGTGTGTTGAAAATGTTGGTTTCTGTTGAAGTAAACCATGAAATGTGTGTTGAAAATGTTTCTAAGTCTTCTCTGACCTTCCTATCCCTGAAAACTGTTCAGGATACATTCATAGCACATAGCACGATCCATATGCGCTTCAACTGAATACGCCATTGGTCATCTGGCAAAATGCTTCAGCTTACGCAAAAGACACGCACAACGGCGGACTCCTTAAAACCTCTTCCGAAACGTTCCTCCTGATGCAATTTTCCAGTTTTTACAAGAGATCAATAGATTTCATCTGATATGATTTTTTGTCTTTTTTCCTTTACTTTCTTTACAGCCGGGGGGGGGGGGGGGGATGAGGTCTTGGTACAACCCATTATCACACTTATGATCCCCACACCAACAGCCATGCTCTGGTAGGGTCATGGCATTACAAATACAATTATATGCAGAAGTAGTTTTAGGCAATTTAGACCGGTTTTGTGTATGTTTTACTGTGCCTAGTTATGTTTACATTTGTATGATTTGACGTCTGAGTATGGTTTTCTTTAATTACATTTCAGACTTGCAAGGTTAACGCTGAGCATAGTTTTTAACTTTTTGTTTTCTTATCTGAACCTGGTTGTTTTTGACGTGATGTTAACCCTGTTATGGCTCTAGTAGTCGGCTGGGCTATAAGCAATATGAACATGAACATGAACATGTTTACATTTATATTCAGTGTTTAACCCTCTGGTAATAAACTGGACGGAATGGCCAGCACCAGGAACAATTCCTTAGATGACGTGAGCGGATATATCATGTGTTGAATTTTCTTTTCCAGATTTCATTTTCTCAAAACCATCGAAGCGTGTACATTTTGCAATGATAATACACCTGATATGGCTCTGCGCAGTCTGTTGGGCTTTTAAACAATAGTAATAATAATAATAATCATAATCATAATCATAATAATGATAATAATAATGATAATAATGATAATAATAATAATGATAATCATAATAATAATAATGATAATATAATAATGATATAATATTGATAATAATGATAATAATCTGTGCCTGTGGATATAAAACTACCTGATATAACATGCCATCACCTTCCCATTCCATCCCCCCCCCCCCAATATTTTCTTTTTGTGTATACTGAGTGGCAGCAGACCAGCAGTAATGACGTGTTGTACCAGCTACCATGGCTCACCATAACAACTGTGAAATAATCACTAACAGGTTAAGATGGACACGGGAATAAGCAACTGGCCTACAAACAGACCACAACTACATCATACATACACAGACCACAAAACATGGTGCCACAAACAACCTACAACAACACACATGCACACACAACGACACAAACACCACACACACCATCAACTACACACCTACACCACACCACACCACACCTACACACACATCACACCACTACACACACCTACACTACACACACACACACACACACACACAACACACACTAACACACACACACTACACACACACACACACACAACACACACACACACACACGCACACACACACACACACACTACACACAACACGCACACCTACACACACACACCTACACACACACACACTACACACACACACCACACACACACCACACACACACCACACACACACAACCACACCTACACACAAACCTACACACACCACACACCTAACACACACACAACACACATACACACACACACACACACACACACACACACCTACCACAACACACACCTACACACAACACCCTACACCTACACACCACACACAACCTACACACACACACACCTACACACACACACTACACACACACACACCACACACACACACACACACACAACACACACACACACACACACAAACACACACACAGGTGAGCGTACAGTAGCAGTGACCAGTGAGGTGTGACATGATCGTAAAGTGCACAGACTGTGTTCAGTAGACACAGGTAACAACCACTGAGGGCTGTGTGGTCATCTGTGTGTTTGGACATTCATCATCATCAGGTGCCTTGCCACATGGCGTTGGCGATCATGGCCTTCAATCTTTTTCTATCCCTTGCCGCAAGCACATCTTCCACCCGCTCTGTCTTCAGCCACCCTGCAAGTCCGTCCAATATTTTCTCCCTGGGTCTACCTGGTGTTCTCTTTCCCTCCAGCTTTCCTGTTGTGACCAGGTGCTCCTATTCCCCTTTCCTAAAAAAAAATGGCCTATAAATGTTGCCTGTCTTTTCCTAATCTTCCTTATGAGTGATGTACTTGTGTCTGCCTCCATCAAGACTGTCTCGTTTGTTTTCTTTGCTGTCCATGGAACTCTCAACATTCTTCTTAGAAACCACGTCTAGGCTGTCTCAATCTTGTTTGGAGATTAACATGACAATGGTTGTATAGTCATGTGTGTGTTTGGAGATTAACATGACAGTGGTTGTATAGTAATGTGTGTGTTTGGAGATTAACATGACAGTGGTTGTATAGTAATGTGTGTGTTGGAGATTAACATGACAGTGGTTGTATAGTAATGTGTGTGTTTGGAGATTAACATGACAATAGTTGTATAGTCATGTGTGTGTTTGGAGATTAACATGACAGTGGTTGTATAGTCATGTGTGTGTTTGGAGATTAACATGACAATAGTTGTATAGTAATGTGTGTGTTTGGAGATTAACATGACAATGGTTGTATAGTCATGTGTGTGTTGGAGATTAACATGACAATGGTTGTATAGTAATGTGTGTGTTTGGAGATTAACATGGCAATGGTTGTATAGTCATGTGTGTATTTGGAGATTAACATGACAGTGGTTGTATAGTCATGTGTGTATTTGGAGATTAACATGACAGTGGTTGTATAGTAATGTGTGTGTTTGGAGATTAACATGACAGTGGTTGTATAGTAATGTGTGTGTTTGGAGATTAACATGACAGTGGTTGTATAGTCATGTGTGTGTTTGGAGATTAACATGACAATGGTTGTATAGTAATGTGTGTGTTGGAGATTAACATGACAGTGGTTGTATAGTAATGTGTGTGTTTGGAGATTAACATGACAATGGTTGTATAGTCATGTGTGTGTTTGGAGATTAACATGACAACAGTTGTATAGTAATGTGTGTGCTTGGAGATTAACATGACAACAGTTGTATAGTCATGTGTGTGTTGGAGATTAACATGACAGTGGTTGTATAGTAATGTGTGTGTTTGGAGATTAACATGACAATGGTTGTATAGTAATGTGTGTGTTTGGAGGTGAACATGACAACAGTTGTATAGTAATGTGTGTGTTTGGAGATTAACATGACAATGGTTGTATAGTCATGTGTGTGTTTGGAGATTAACATGACAACAGTTGTATAGTCATGTGTGTGTTGGAGATTAACATGACAATGGTTGTATAGTAATGTGTGTGTTTGGAGATTAACATGACAATGGTTGTATAGTAATGTGTGTGTTGGAGATTAACATGACAATGGTTGTATAGTAATGTGTGTGTTGGAGATTAACATGACAATGGTTGTATAGTAATGTGTGTGTTTGGAGATTAACATGACAATGGTTGTATAGTAATGTGTGTGTTGGAGATTAACATGACAATGGTTGTATAGTAATGTGTGTGTTTGGAGATTAACATGACAATGGTTGTATAGTAATGTGTGTGTTTGGAGATTAACATGACAATGGTTGTATAGTCATGTGTGTGTTTGGAGACTAACATGACAATGGTTGTATAGTAATGTGTGTGTTGGAGACTAACATGACAATGGTTGTATAGTAATGTGTGTGTTTGGAGACTAACATGACAATGGTTGTATAGTAATGTGTGTGTTGGAGACTAACATGACAATGGTTGTATAGTAATGTGTGTGTTGGAGATTAACATGACAATGGTTGTATAGTAATGTGTGTGTTGGAGACTAACATGACAATGGTTGTATAGTAATGTGTGTGTTTGGAGGTGAACATGACGATAGTTGTGTTGTCATGTGTGTTGGAGGTTAACATGACGACATATCATGTGGCTGTACAACAACAGTCATCTGTCCAGGCCATGGGTCACAGGCCATGGGTCACAGGCCGTCAGAGGAGAGCGATCTTAAGCAATGTTCCTCCGGATGCAGTTTTCAAATTTTTATAAGAGATAAATAGATTTCATCAGATATGATTCTGCGTATGGGAAAGATTTTTAAAATGCCTTTTACATGTAGACTTGAATGCTTAATGAGCTTGGTTTCTGAAACTGTTTTTAACTCAAACTTGGGTGCTGTTTTTTAACGTGGTGCAATATGGTTGTAGAAATCGGCTGGACAACAAGCAATATGAACCTGAACCTGGTGTTATCCCTGATATGGCTGTAGTAGTCGGCTGGGTTACAAGCAGTATGAACCTGAACCTGGTGTTAGCCCTGATATGGCTGTAGTAGTCGGCTGGGTTACAAGCAATATGAACCTGAACCTGGTGTTATCCCTGATATGGCTGTAGTAGTCGGCTGGGTTACAAGCAATATGAACCTGAACCTGGTGTTATCCCTGATATGGCTGTAGTAGTCGGCTGGGTCACAAGCAATATGAACCTGAACCTGGTGTTAGCCCTGATATGGCTGTAGTAGTCGGCTGGGTTACAAGCAATATGAACTGGAACTCCCCCACACCCACCCCTATCCGTCACATGTAGACGTCAGATTTTCTGCACAAGGACAGAAACTTTGTTATGACGTTATCAATAGGTGGTGGTAGTGGTGCTAGCATAACACATTATGACGTTATCATATAGGTGGTGGTAGTGGTGCTAGCATAACACATTTTTATGACGTTATCAATAGGTGATGGTAGTGGTGCTAGCGTAACACATTGTGACGTTATCAATAGGTGGTGATAGTGGTGCTAGCATAACACATCGTTATGACGTTATCAATAGGTGGTGGTAGTGGTGCTAGCATAACACTTTATGACGTTATCAATAGGTGGTGGTAGTGGTGCTAGCATAACACTTTATGACGTTATCAATAGGTGGTGGTAGTGGTGCTAGCATAACACTTTATGACGTTATCAATAGGTGGTGGTAGTGGTGCTAGCATAACACGTTATGACGTTATCATATATGTGGTGGTAGTAGTGCTAGCATAACACATTGTTATGACGTTATCAATAGGTGGTGGTAGTGGTGCTAGCATAAAACATTGTTATGACGTTATCAATAGGTGGTGGTAGTGGTGCTAGCATAACACATTGTTATGACGTTATCATATAGGTGGTGGTAGTGGTGCTGGCATAAAACATTGTTATGACGTTATCAATAGGTGGTGGTAGTGGTGCTAGCATAACACTTTATGACGTTATCAATAGGTGGTGATAGTGGTGCTAGCATAAAACATTGTTATGACGTTATCAATAGGTGGTGGTAGTGGTGCTAGCATAAAACATTGTTATGATGTTATCATATAGGTGGTGGTAGTGGTGCTAGCATAACACTTTATGACGTTATCATATAGGTGGTGGTAGTGGTGCTAGCATAACACATTATGACGTTATCATATAGGTGGTGGTAGTGGTGCTAGCATAACACATTATGACGTTATCATATAGGTGGTGGTAGTGGTGCTAGCATAACACATTTTTATGACGTTATCAATAGGTGGTGGTAGTGGTGCTAGCATAACACATTGTGACGTTATCATATAGGTGGTGATAGTGGTGCTAGCATAACACATCGTTATGACGTTATCAATAGGTGGTGGTAGGGGTGCTAGCATAACACTTTTGACGTTATCAATAGGTGGTGATAGTGGTGCTAGCATAACACATTGTTATGACGTTATCATGTAGGTGGTGGTAGTGGTGCTAGCATAACACTTTGTGACGTTATCAATAGGTGGTGATAGTGGTGCTAGCATAACACATTGTGACGTTATCAATAGGTGGTGGTAGTGGTGCTAGCATAACACTTTGTGACGTTATCAATAGGTGGTGGTAGTGGTGCTAGCATAACACATTGTGACGTTATCAATAGGTGGTGGTAGTAGTGCTAGCATAAAACATTGTTATGATGTTATCAATAGGTGGTGGTAGTGGTGCTAGCATAAAACATTGTTATGATGTTATCAATAGGTGGTGGTAGTGGTGCTAGCATAACACTTTATGACGTTATCAATAGGTGGTGATAGTGGTGCTAGCATAAAACATTATTATGACGTTATCAATAGGTGGTGGTAGTGGTGCTAGCATAAAACATTGTTATGACGTTATCAATAGGTGGTGGTAGTGGTGCTAGCATAAAACATTGTTATGATGTTATCATATAGGTGGTGGTAGTGGTGCTAGCATAACACTTTATGACGTTATCATATAGGTGGTGGTAGTGGTGCTAGCATAACACATTATGACGTTATCATATAGGTGGTGGTAGTGGTGCTAGCATAACACATTATGACGTTATCATATAGGTGGTGGTAGTGGTGCTAGCATAACACATTGTTATGACGTTATCATATAGGTGGTGGTAGTAGTGCTAGCATAACACATTGTTATGACGTTATCATATAGGTGGTGGTAGTGGTGCTAGCATAACACATTATGACGTTATCATATAGGTGGTGGTAGTGGTGCTAGCATAACACATTGTTATGACGTTATCATATAGGTGGTGGTAGTAGTGCTAGCATAACACATTGTTATGACGTTATCATATAGGTGGTGGTAGTGGTGCTAACATAACACATTATGACGTTATCATATAGGTGGTGGTAGTGGTGCTAGCATAACACATTGTTATGACGTTATCATATAGGTGGTGGTAGTGGTGCTAGCATAAAACATTGTTATGATGTTATCATATAGGTGGTGGTAGTGGTGCTAGCATAACACTTTATGACGTTATCATATAGGTGGTGGTAGTGGTGCTAGCATAACACATTATGACGTTATCATATAGGTGGTGGTAGTGGTGCTAGCATAACACATTATGACGTTATCATATAGGTGGTGGTAGTGGTGCTAGCATAACACATTGTTATGACGTTATCATATAGGTGGTGGTAGTAGTGCTAGCATAACACATTGTTATGACGTTATCATATAGGTGGTGGTAGTGGTGCTAGCATAACACATTATGACGTTATCATATAGGTGGTGGTAGTGGTGCTAGCATAACACATTGTTATGACGTTATCATATAGGTGGTGGTAGTAGTGCTAGCATAACACATTGTTATGACGTTATCATATAGGTGGTGGTAGTGGTGCTAACATAACACATTATGACGTTATCATATAGGTGGTGGTAGTGGTGCTAGCATAACACATTGTTATGACGTTATCATATAGGTGATGGTAGTGGTGCTAGCATAACACATTGTTATGACGTTATCATATAGGTGGTGGTAGTGGTGCTAGCATAACACATTATGACGTTATCATATAGGTGGTGGTAGTGGTGCTAGCATAACACATTGTTATGACGTTATCAATAGGTGGTGATAGTGGTGCTAGCATAACACATTGTTATGACGTTATCATATAGGTGGTGGTAGTGGTGCTAGCATAACACATTGTTATGACGTTATCATATAGGTGGTGGTAGTGGTGCTAGCATAACGAACAATTGATAACAACGGTCCCCTGTCTTCCCTACACCCGTCAATTCCCTCTTTCTGTCCCAACCCCAACCCCAACCCCGTCAGCCTTATCCTCCTCTACCCCCACCCCAACTCTTTTTTTTTTTTTCCTCAGTTTTCGCTTGACCACAGACACTGACCCAGTCCTTTCATAACGGTCAACACCACCTCTGACAGATGTCATGAAGTCACCCGGTACGTCACCAAACGGTTGCCCATGACAACCAGCTTGACCACTATTGATACACTGAACAACTGTCCCGTCTTAACACTACAACACTGTGTGTCTGACATCAGACACTGGGCTGTCTAACAACAAAATACAAAATTGAACAATGAAAAAAAGGGAAGCTGTCGTGTTCATAAAACGCTTCTCCCTATCGTCTCCAGTCAGCAGTCCTGGTTCCACTGCAAGCCCATTGATGCCATACACTCTGGTCATGGCTTCTACGTTCTGAACTCGCTAGAAACAGTACATGGCCCAAATCTGTTTACCATTTCTTCTCCGACTCTCGCATAACCTGTATCAGACCATTCCTATAACCTCTATCAGACCATTCCTATAACACCTATCAGACCATTCCTATAACACCTATCAGATCATTCCTATAACACATATCAGACCATTCCTATAACACCTATCAGATCATTCCTATAACACCTATCAGATCATTCCTATAACACCTATCAGACCATTCCTATAACACCTATCAGACCATTCCTATAACACCTATCAGATCATTCCTATAACACATATCAGACCATTCCTATAACCTGTATCAAACCATTCCTATAACACCTATAAGATCATTCCTATAACCTGTATCAGACCATTCCTATAACACCTATCAGACCATTCCTATAACACCTATCAGACCATTCCTATAACACCTGTCAGACCATTCCTATAACCTGTATCAGACCATTCCTATAACACATATCAGACCATTCCTATAACCTGTATCAAACCATTCCTATAACACCTATCAGACCATTCCTATAACCTGTATCAGACCATTCCTATAACCTGTATCAGACCATTCCTATAACCTGTATCAGACCATTCCTATAACACATATCAGATCATTCCTATAACCTGTATCAGACCATTCCTATAACCTGTATCAGACCATTCCTATAACACCTATCAGACCATTCCTATAACACCTATCAGACCATTCCTATAACCTGTATCAGACCATTCCTATAACCTGTATCAGATCATTCCTATAACCTGTATCAGACCATTCCTATAACCTGTATCAGACCATTCCTATAACACCTATCAGATCATTCCTATAACACCTATCAGACCATTCCTATAACACCTATCAGACCATTCCTATAACACCTATCAGACCATTCCTATAACACCTATCAGACCATTCCTATAACACCTATCAGACCATTCCTATAACACCTATCAGACCATTCCTATAACCTGTATCAGACCATTCCTATAACCTGTATCAGACCATTCCTATAACACCTATCAGACCATTCCTATAACCTGTATCAGACCATTCCTATAACCTGTATCAGACCATTCCTATAACACCTATCAGACCATTCCTATAACCTGTATCAGACCATTCCTATAACACCTATCAGACCATTCCTATAACACCTATCAGACCATTCCTATAACACCTATCAGACCATTCCTATAACCTGTATCAGACCATTCCTATAACACCTATCAGACCATTCCTATAACACCTATCAGACCATTCCTATAACACCTATCAGACCATTCCTATAACACCTATCAGACCATTCCTATAACACCTATCAGACCATTCCTATAACCTGTATCAGACCATTCCTATAACACCTATCAGACCATTCCTATAACACCTATCAGACCATTCCTATAACCTGTATCAGACCATTCCTATAACCTGTATCAGACCATTCCTATAACCTGTATCAGACCATTCCTATAACACCTATCAGACCATTCCTATAACACCTATCAGACCATTCCTATAACCTGTATCAGACCATTCCTATAACACATATCAGATCATTCCTATAACACCTATCAGACCATTCCTATAACACCTATCAGACCATTCCTATAACACCTATCAGACCATTCCTATAACACATATCAGACCATTCCTATAACCTGTATCAGACCATTCCTATAACCTGTATCAGACCATTCCTATAACCTGTATCAGACCATTCCTATAACACCTATCAGACCATTCCTATAACCTGTATCAGACCATTCCTATAACCTGTATCAGACCATTCCTATAACACCTATCAGATCATTCCTATAACACCTATCAGATCATTCCTATAACCTGTATCAGACCATTCCTATAACACCTATCAGACCATTCCTATAACCTGTATCAGACCATTCCTATAACACCTATCAGACCATTCCTATAACACCTATCAGACCATTCCTATAACACCTATCAGACCATACCTATAACACCTATCAGACCATTCCTATAACACCTATCAGACCATTCCTATAACCTGTATCAGACCATTCCTATAACACCTATCAGACCATTCCTATAACACCTATCAGACCATTCCTATAACACCTATCAGATCATTCCTATAACCTGTATCAGATCATTCCTATAACACCTATCAGACCATTCCTATAACACCTATCAGACCATTCCTATAACCTGTATCAGACCATTCCTATAACACCTATCAGACCATTCCTATAACACCTATCAGACCATTCCTATAACACCTATCAGATCATTCCTATAACCTGTATCAGATCATTCCTATAACACCTATCAGACCATTCCTATAACACCTATCAGACCATTCCTATAACCTGTATCAGACCATTCCTATAACACCTATCAGATCATTCCTATAACACCTATCAGATCATTCCTATAACCTGTATCAGAACATTCCTATAACACCTATCAGACCATTCCTATAACACCTATCAGACCATTCCTATAACACCTATCAGATCATTCCTATAACCTGTATCAGACCATTCCTATAACACCTATCAAACCATTCCTATAACACCTATCAGACCATTCCTATAACCTGTATCAGACCATTCCTATAACACCTATCAGATCATTCCTATAACCTGTATCAGACCATTCCTATAACACCTATCAGACCATTCCTATAACCTGTATCAGACCATTCCTATAACACCTATCAGATCATTCCTATAACCTGTATCAGACCATTCCTATAACACCTATCAGACCATTCCTATAACCTGTATCAGACCATTCCTATAACACCTATCAGATCATTCCTATAACCTGTATCAGACCATTCCTATAACACCTATCAGATCATTCCTATAACCTGTATCAGATCATTCCTATAACCTGTATCAGACCATTCCTATAACCTGTATCAGACCATTCCTATAACACCTATCAGACCATTCCTATAACCTGTATCAGACCATTCCTATAACCTGTATCAGACCATTCCTATAACACCTATCAGACCATTCCTATAACCTGTATCAGACCATTCCTATAACACCTATCAGATCATTCCTATAACCTGTATCAGACCATTCCTATAACCTGTATCAGACCATTCCTATAACACCTATCAGATCATTCCTATAACCTGTATCAGACCATTCCTATAACCTGTATCAGACCATTCCTATAACACCTATCAGACCATTCCTATAACCTGTATCAGACCATTCCTATAACCTGTATCAGACCATTCCTATAACACCTATCAGACCATTCCTATAACCTGTATCAGACCATTCCTATAACACCTATCAGATTATTCCTATAACACCTATCAGACCATTCCTATAACACCTATCAGACCATTCCTATAACACATATCAGATCATTCCTATAACACCTATCAGACCATACCTATAACCTGTATCAGACCAGTCCTATAACACCTATCAGACCATTCCTATAACACATATCAGATCATTCCTGTCAAGCCATTCAGCATCAGACACCTGTTTGAATGCTGGGACCTGTACGATGTGAGACATAAACACTACACAGCCGACTCGTTAAAAGAACCTCTTCCGAGACGTCCCTCCTGATGCTCCAGTAGTCGGCTTGTCTATAAGCAATATGAAGTTGAACTGTCTCCCTATCCATGTCTATGAGCATATCACTGTGTGTGACAGAGCTAGTTGCCTGTCATCCTATCCATGTCCATGAGCATATCACTGTGTGTGACAGAGCTAGTTGCCTGTCATCCTATCCATGTCTTTGATCATATCATTGTGTGACAGAGCTAGTCGCCTGTCTCCCTATCCATGTCTATGATCATATCACAGTGTGTGACAGAGGTAGTTGTCTGTCTCCCTATCCATGTCTATGATCATATCACAGTGTGTGACACAGCTAGTTGTCTGTCTCCCTATCCATGTCTATGATCATATCACTGTGTGTGACAGAGCTAGTTGCCTGTCATCTTATCCATGCCTTTGATCATATCATTGTGTGACAGAGCTAGTTGCCTGTCATCTTATCCATGTCTTTGATCATATCACTGTGTGTGACAGAGCTAGTTGCCTGTCATCTTATCCATGCCTTTGATCATATCATTGTGTGACAGAGCTAGTCGCCTGTCTCCCTATCCATGTCTATGATCATATCACAGTGTGTGACAGAGCTAGTTGTCTGTCTCCCTATCCATGTCTATGATCATATCACAGTGTGACAGAGCTAGTTGTCTGTCTCCCTATCCATGTCTATGATCATATCACACAGTGTGACAGAGCTAGCTGTCTGTCTCCCTATCCATGTCTATGATCACATCATGTGACAACTAGTTGTCTGTCTCCCTATCCATGTCTAAGATCATATCACAGCGTGTGACAGAGCTAGTTGTCTGTCTCCCTATCCATGTCTATGATCATATCACAGAGTGTGACAGAGCTAGTTGCCTGTCTCCCTATCCATGTCTATGATCATATCACAGTGTGATAGAGTGAGGTGCTTGTCTTCTTATACATGTCTATGGTTCCCGTCCCACGGTAAACCCTAAGACGACAATAATTTATAAGACCCAATACAAACTGTTACAGGTCACCTTTCTTAACCTCTGCCCCCACCCCACCCCCACTCCTGGTTTTTTTTTTTTTAAAGGGAAATTGTTTCACGTCGTCCATTGAAAGGTTCTGTCTGTCTGTCTGTTTGTCGTCTTATTGGACAACAACGTGCTAACAAGATTTTCTTTGCTGTTTGTCGTTAGATCTTTATCAAAGTCCAGTCAAAGGCGTGGACGTCGAGAAGCCTCTAGTGCAGACATTTGGAAGTCATGTCGCCAAGGTCAAGGTCACACGAAGCCAAAAATTGCTGAGTCAGCACTTTTCGAGAAAGGTGCGTGACCAGCACATTCTCTGTGACAACCATTCCATCTGTTTTCACTGTGTGACAATCATTCCATCAGTTTTCACTGTGTGACAGTCTACCATTGTCCTTAATGGACGTCCAGATTTGATTTCATTGATGTTTTTCCATGGTCACATCACTGATCCTGTTGAACAGCTGTGTCTTCAGGATTACACTGTCTGAGACAGAACTTGTCCAAAATGCAATGAAAGGACTTTCTACATAAGCTTGATAATATTATACCTAATTTCATTCTTCAGCATGTGCCTATTGATACACAACCCTTTGGCCTCAGCAGCGAAAACAAAAATATAGTATTGAGTGTCTTTTACTTCAACAGAAGCTGTACTTAAGAAATTTATATAATAACTATTTATTTGATCTATCTAATCTAATCTAATCTATATAATCTCTCTCTCTCTCTCTCCACATATATATATATATATATATATATATGTATATGTATATGTCTATATCTATCTATCTATCTATCTATCTATCTATCTATCTATCTATCTATCCATCCATCCATCTATCTATCCATCTATCTATCTATCTATCTATCTATCTATCATCTATCTATCTATCTATCTATCTATCCATCTCTCTCTCTTTCTCTCTCTCTCTCTCCATATATATATATATATATATATATATATATATATATATATATATATATATATAAAGTACTGAAGACAATCTCAACAACTTTTGTTCTAACTTGTATACCCAAAAGCAGTTGGACAGATTGTTATGTGGTCACCAAGCCTGACAGGAGGGTATGGCGTCAGATCAGAGGCAGATGGAGGACTCTGTCACTGAGCACACATACAATCAGGACGGTGCTTCCCAAACTTTATTTACACCTTCTTTGGAGAAGACATGAACATTTTCATAAGGGGAAGAAGACAGTCTTCATGGAAGAAGAAGACGACGACGACGACGAAGAAGATGACAAAGAAGAAGACGACGAAGAAGAAGCAGACGATGATAAAGACGACGAAGACGACGAAGACGAAGACGACGACGAAGGCGACGACAAAGACGACGACGACGAAGAAGACGACAACGAAGAAGACGACAACGGAGAAGAAGACAACGAAGAAGAAGACAACGAAGAAGACGACGAAGAAGAAGAAAAAGAAAAAGAACCTGAAAGCCTCAAAACAGACTCACAAGTGCAATGACAAAGTACACGTTTCACTGTTTATTCTACTGCAAAATGCTACGTTCTTTTTTACCGAAAATGTTTACTCAAGAAAAGTATTCTGAAAATCATTTCCAAAAAATTACATCAGATCAAACTTTGTTAGTTAGAATTTCAGAATCATTAGTTCACAGTCCTGTTAATGCATTACTTTAACTTTATTCGGTTTGTGTTTTAGTGTTATAATTTCCCTTCACGTTGTTGAAGTAAATTTTTAGTGTTAAATTCTCGTTCCATTTTACTGTTCCCCCACCCCACCATTTTACTGTTCCCCCATCTGTCTTCCCTCTGCCCAAATCCAACCCGTCCAACTATCGTTCTACATTTTATTTTGTTCACTTTTTTTATTTCCCCTTCTCCCCCCCCCCCCCCGCCCCCCCCCCCCTCCCCCGTCTAATATCACTTATAGTGAAAAGACGTTAAATCAAAGAACGAACGAACGAAAGTACACGTTTGTGAACCGACAGTGTCAATGTAGTGAAATGAGTAGTTACATTATAACCCAAACACCCGTAAATGTAAGAATATTTACATAAGTGCCCACTATCTGAATGTCCCCACATAAACACTTGTGATTACAAACATGAGACAATCGACGCCGCAAGAATAGAACTCTTGATAAGGTGAGGGTGAAATAAGGCACCGTCATCTTATGCCGCTCTGTTATTATAGGATGTATCATTGGTAATGGCATGTCATTAAACAGCATTTGGGAAAGCAGTTATGACGTAAACAGTGGTATCAGATGGCAGTTGTGACGGTAGATAGTGGTATTAGAGGACAGTTATGACGGTAGATAGTGGTATTAGAGGACAGTTATAACGGTAGATAGTGGTATTAGAGGACAGTTATGACGGTAGATAGTGGTATTAGAGGACAGTTATAACAATAGATAGTGGTATTAGAGGACAGTTATAACAATAGATAGTGGTATTAGAGGACAGTTATAACAATAGATAGTGGTATTAGAGGACAGTTATAACGGTAGATAACGGTATTAGAGGACAGTTATAACGGTAGATAGTGGTATTAGAGGACAGTTATGGCGGTAGATAGTGGTATTAGAGGACAGTTATGACGGCAGATAGTGGTATTAGATGGCATAGTGTTATTAGATGGCATAGTGGTATTAGAGGGCATAATGGTATTAGAGGGCATAGTGGTATTAGAGGGCATAGTGGTATTAGATGGCATAGTGGTATTAGAGGGCATAGTGTTATTAGAGGGCATAGTGTTATTAGAGGGCATAGTGGTATTAGAGGGCATAGTGGTATTAGAGGGCATAGTGGTATTAGAGGGCATAGTGGTATTAGAGGGCATAGTGGTATTAGAGGGCATAGTGGTATTAGAGGGCATAGTGGTATAGAGGACAAAGTGGTATTAGAGGGCATAGTGGTATTTGAGGGCATAATGGTATTAGAGGGCATAGTGGTATTAGAGGGCATAATGGTATTAGAGGGCTAGTGGTATTAGAGGGCATACTGGTATTAGAGGGCATACTGGTAATAGAAGACAGTTATGACGGTGGATAGTGGTATTATTCACTTCTAGATCTGTTTCAATTTCTCACACGGAGATTTTATATGAGAAATGCTTATATTCAAAATGAATATTTCTTGTCTTCATTAGTTTGAAAAAAAAGAAAAAAAAAAAAGAAAAGAAAACAACAACAACAAAAATATACCCACAAACAAACAAACAAAAACTAGATGAGAATGGCTTGACGATCTTGTTGTTCTCTTGTCATTATTCAGACAACACTGGGAAGATGTAACGACACATAACAAACAGCATTAAAACGTATCTGCGTGGAACATTGAGTGCTGCTTAAAGCTCTGGTAGTTGGTGGTATTTAACAACAGTTGGGGAGAGATGATGTTGCTGATATCATCAACAGGACGGCAGTAGTGATGGCCAGGTCTATAAACAGTGTGAACGTCAACCACCAACACCTTTGACATGAGTTGTGGACGGTTGTGGACGGTTGTGGACGACTGTGGACGGTTGTGGACGGTTGTGGACGATTGTGGACGGTTGTGGACGATTGTGGACGGTTGTAGACGGTTGTGGACGGTTGTGGACGGTTGTGGATGGTTGTAGACTGTTGTGGACGGTTGTGGACGGTTGTGGATGGTTGTGGACGGTTGTGGATGGTTGTGGACGGTTGTGGACGGTTGTGGACGATTGTGGACGGTTGTGGACGGTTGTGGACGGTTGTGGACGGTTGTGGACGGGACGGTTGTGGACAGTTGTGGATGGTTGTGGACGGTTGTGGACGGTTGTGGACTGTTGTGGACTGTTGTGGACGGTTGTGGACGGTTGTGGACAGTTGTGGACGGTTGTGGACGGTTGTGGACAGTTGTGGACGGTTGTGGACGGTTGTGGACGGTTGTGGACAGTTGTGGACAGTTGTGGACGGTTGAATTGATGTGAGTTTTACGTCCACACATACCTCGGGTAGCATGGCCGACGGGGATAACCATCCCAGTGCAGTGGGGAAAAGGGGAGTTGTCTAATCCTGGACTGACATCACTGTTGTGTTAACCCTTTGGTTACCTTACCCTGTCCACCATCGTCTTGACATTGTCAGCCACGCCAGCAAAGCGAACATTTAACCCTTTGATTGTCTCACCCTGTCCACCATCGTTCTGACATTGTCAGCCATGCCAGCAAAGCGAACATTTAACCCTTTGATTGTCTCACCCTGTCCACCATCGTTCTGACATTGTCAGCCATGCCAGCAAAGCGAAACTTAACCCCTTGATTGTCTCACCCTACCCAGCAGCTTCCTGCAGGAAGCTGGTGTCTCGAGAAGGTGAGGGTATCAAGGGTTAAGTTTTACAGTTGATACGGATAGGATGTGAGAGTCAAAGGGTTAAGAAAGAAGCGTAAGAAGGCCAGTTTAGTGTTGTGCACCCCGAGTTCAAACCTATTGTGGAGGGAGAGACTGGTGTTTGTGTGTAGTGCTGTACACACGGAAGGCTGTAAGAAAAAGGAGATTGTCTGTATGGTGTGACGATCCTAGCGATGTTCCTGGACGTTCGTGATTTGTTTTACAGACAAAGACAGGAACTGGTCCACTGCACTTAGTTCAGCTGTTAACGGTTCTCCTTTAGTGCACGTATACTGAGACTAGACAGGCACGCAAGGCAGGGAAATGGATCAGTAGAATGAAACGTTCCTCCGTTCAACACTTGTTTGTGTGAGAGAACCATTGTGCCGGTGGAACAAGAGAAGACATTACGGTAGTCAGTAGGGTACAGCACGCAGCTTTATGGCTCAATATGGTTTTAGTTATAATTATCCTGGTGTAGTGATTAGCACAAGGGAATACCGACTGGAAGGCAGTGGGTGCAAATCCCCAACAGCCCTGTTAAAATCACTGAGGTTTTCGGCTCCAGTCGGCTCCTGTCGGCTCCAGTCGGCTTCTGTCGGTTTCTGTCGGCTCCAGTCGGCTCCTGTCGGCTCCAGTCGGCTCCTGTCGGCTCCAGTCGGCTCCTGTCGGCTCCTGTCGAGAGGTGAGTGTGGTAGGGGTCCACTGGGGAAGACTGGCATCACACAGTCCAGTCTCGTCCATTCATGGATGCGTCATTGAGGGTGTTGCTCAAAATAGAATCATCAGGTGCCTGTTTCTCTCGGGCCTGGTTGACGTCAGGATGTATTATGATAGTAAGCGTAGAGTACAGCCCTGTCACGCAGTCTCAATCCGGAATGGAACTCCATAGCATCATGATTATTATCCCCCTCCAACCCCCCCCCCCCACTGTCATCATCATCATCATCATTATCATCATCATCATCATCATCATCATCATCATCATCATCATCATCATCATCATGGCATTGTGACAAACTGTCCCAGATTGTGTGACCATTACTGTGTGGTAAAAAAGTGGGACACGAAGAAGTGTACTTCTCAAGATAGCGTACTCACTCTCGGATATTTCCATACGCGCTATCACCGATGATGTCATTCAACAGAACAGGATCCATGGTAATCATGGCACATGCCATAATCCTGTGCTCAAATCCTAAGAGGATCCATGATAATCCTGGCACATGCCATAATCCTGTGCTCAAACCCAAAAACTCCACTTTAAAGTAACATGATCCAAACTGCTATAAGGAACGGGACAGCTTTTTGACCAGCGTGTGTACATGTACAGTCCACAGTACAACAATACGTCTGTTGACATGTCTGTACAAGACCTGTATAGTATCCTTTAGTCCAAAGAATGTCGTTACGAGACATTTATCCGAAGAATCTGTATACAAGATATTTATTTTTTATTCCAAAGAATCTGTTGTTACAAGACATTTATCTGTACAAGACATTTATGCTTTATACAAAAATAATTTGTCTGTACAAGACATATAACTGTTATACCAAAGAATGTCTGTACAAGACATATAACTGTTATACCAAAGAATGTCTGTACAAGACATATAACTGTTATACCAAAGAATGTCTGTACAAGACATATATCTTTTATACCAAAGAATGTCTGTACAAGACACATAACTGTTATACCAAAGAATGTCTGTACAAAACATATCTTTTATACCAAAGAATGTCTGTACAAGACATATAACTGTTATACCAAAGAATGTCTGTACAAGACATATCTTTTATACCAAAGAATGTCTGTACAAGACATATAACTGTTATACCAAAGAATGTCTGTACAAGACATATAACTGTTATACCAAAGAATGTCTGTACAAGACATATAACTGTTATACCAAAGAATGTCTGTACAAGGCATATAACTGTTATACCAAAGAATGTCTGTACAAGACATATAACTGTTATACCAAAGAATGTCTGTACAAGACATATCTTTTATACCAAAGAATGTCTGTACAAGACACATAACTGTTATACCAAAGAATGTCTGTACAAAACATATATCTTTTATACCAAAGAATGTCTGTACAAGACACATAACTGTTATACCAAAGAATGTCTGTACAAGACATATAACTGTTATACCAAAGAATGTCTGTACAAGACATATAACTGTTATACCAAAGAATGTCTGTACAAGACATATAACTGTTATACCAAAGAATGTCTGTACAAGACATATAACTGTTATACCAAAGAATGTACAAGACATATATCTTTTATACCAAAGAATGTACAAGACATATATCTTTTATACCAAAGAATGTCTGTACAAGACATATAACTGTTATACCAAAGAATGTCTGTACAAGACATATAACTGTTATACCAAAGAATGTCTGTACAAGACATATATCTTTTATACCAAAGAATGTCTGTACAAGACATATATCTTTTATACCAAAGAATGTCTGTACAAGACATATATCCTTTATACCAAAGAATGTCTGTACAAGACATATATCTTTTATACCAAAGAATGTCTGTACAAGACATATATCTTTTATACCA
This sequence comes from Monoplex corrugatus, assembly GCA_030674185.1. Classification (NCBI taxonomy): domain Eukaryota; kingdom Metazoa; phylum Mollusca; class Gastropoda; order Littorinimorpha; family Ranellidae; genus Monoplex; species Monoplex corrugatus. Next base: position 2,337,146 of record CM060312.1, on the reverse strand, counting down.
AAGAATGTCTGTACAAGACATATATCTTTTATACCAAAGAATGTACAAGACATATATCTTTTATACCAAAGAATGTCTGTACAAGACATATATCCTTTATACCAAAGAATGTACAAGACATATATCTTTTATACCAAAGAATGTCTGTACAAGACATATATCTTTGATACCAAAGAATGTCTGTACAAGACATATATCTTTTATACCAAAGAATGTCTGTACAAGACATATAACTGTTATACCAAAGAATGTCTGTACAAGACATATCTTTTATACCAAAGAATGTCTGTACAAGACATATAACTGTTATACCAAAGAATGTCTGTACAAGACATATATCTTTTATACCAAAGAATATCTGTACAAGACATATATCTTTTATACCAAAGAATGTCTACAAAACATATATCTTTTATACCAAAGAATGTCTGTACAAGACATATCTTTTATACCAAAGAATGTCTACAAAACATATATCTTTTATACCAAAGAATGTCTACAAAACATATATCTTTTATACCAAAGAATGTCTACAAAACATATATCTTTTATACCAAAGAATGTCTACAAAACATATATCTTTTATACCAAAGAATGTCCACAAAACATATATCGTTGAGTACTGCACTGTTAGCTGATCCTGGTCAACTTGGCAGGCATGGTGGTAGCTTACTGTAATCGGCTTAAAGTGTAAAGAATATTTGACGAGATCACTTAGTCTGAAGTACGCTCTCTAAGAGAAAAGAAAATTGACTTAGAGTTTTTTGTTGTTGTTAAAACTTGATGACAGAGACATAGAGATGAAAGTATTTTTTTATAAAATTGAAAGTATGGCCAGAAGAGATTTGAGATGACTGAAACAGACTGTGGTTTTGGTGAATGGAGATGACTGAAACAGACTGTGGTTTTGGTGATTTGAGATGACTAAAACAGACTGGTTTTAGTGAATGGAGATGACTGAAACAGACTGTGGTTTTGGTGAATGGAGATGACTGAAACAGACTGTGGTTTTGGTGAATGGAGATGACTGAAACAGACTGTGGTTTTGGTGAATGGAGATGACTGAAACAGACAGTGGTTTTGGTGAATGGAGATGACTAAAACAGACTGGTTTTAGTGAATGGAGATGACTGAAACAGACTGTGGTTTTAATGAATGGAGATGACTGAAACAGACTGTGGTTTTGGTGAATGGAGATGACTGAAACAGACTGTGGTTTTGGTGAATGGAGATGACTGAAACAGACTGTGGTTTTGGTGAATGGGTATAATAATTAATAATAATTACAATATTTATATAACGCAAAATATTGATAAAATCAAATCTAAGCGCTGAAACACACACACACACACACACACACGCACCCACGCACACACACACACACACACACACACACACACACACACACACACACACACACACACACACACACACACACACACACACACACCACACACGGCTATAAATGGGGAGAAAGAATAAAAACAATGGAAAATTATAGAGAGCATATTATATACAATTATATATTGCAATGTGATTCCCCTCCGAGTGGAGACAGGCTGCAGAGGGGATTGAGTGAGGTCAGGATTTTATGCAGAGGAGAAAAGGTGAGTTTTGAGAGCGGACTTGAAGGAGACAAAAGTAGGTTGCTGACAGACTGAGAGAGGAAGTTTGTTCCAGGAGAGCGGACCAGAAACAGAGAAGGCTCGTGGACCACAGGTATTGAGCTTAGTGCGTGGAAAGCGAAAAGTCAGAGGATCGGAGGCAGAGCGGAGGGTACGTGAGGGAAGATAGATCTCAAGTAGGCTTGACAGGTAATCGGGGGCTGCGTTATTGAGGCTTTTGTAGCACATGGTGTCTAGTTTGTACTGTATGCGCTTTGATACAGGGAGCCAGTGAAGTTGTGCCAGGAGAGGAGATATGTGGTCAGCTTTTTTCTTTTTGAGTACAAGGCGTACAGCATTGTTTTGAATGCGCTGTAGGATGTCAGTGGTGGAGGCAGGAAGACCGGACAGGAGTGAATTGCAATAGTCAATGCGAGACATTATGAAGGAGAGGACGAGTTTTGCAGTTGTTTCGACAGAGAGATACTTCCTGATCAGGCTTATACGATGGAGATGATAGTAGCAAGATCTGGCAGTTTGAGAAACAAAGTTGTTCATGGACAGGGTAGAGTCAATGCAGACACCAAGGTTTTTAGCTGAATCAGAAATTGGGACTGATGTGTTACATAATGGGAGAGAAAGAGGAGGCAGCTGAGAAAGTCTCTGACGGGTGCCAATGAGGATAGCTTCTGTCTTGTCATCATTTAGCTGAAGTTTGTTGTATGTCATCCAATTTTTGATGTCCGAGTAACACTCAGTGGTGCGAGTCAGGAGGCGCTGTATATTATCAGGTGAGTCACTGTCTTGAAGTTGGGTGTCATCAGCATAGAAGTGGTGTTTTATAGAGTGGGAGTTGATGATGGTGGACAGGGGGGAGGTGTAAAGAGTGAAAAGAACAGGGCCAAAGACAGATCCTTGTGGAACACCACAGGTCAGGTATGCAGGTTGAGAGTAAGTGCCATTGATGAGAACAGTTTGTTTTCTGTTTGATAGGTAAGAAGTGAACCAGGAGAGAGCAATGTCAGAGATGCAAAAAGCATGATGAAGTCTAGAAAGGAGAATACCATGATCAATGGTATGAAAGGCTGCAGACAGATCAAGGAGTGTGAGGAGAGAGACTTTGCCAGTATCAGTTGCAAGGAGGAGATTGTTGAGAATGTGTAGCAAGGCAGTTTCAGTGCTATGGCACTGGCGGTAGGCTGACTGGAAAGGATTGAGGAGATTGTTGGCAGACAGGTGAGAGTTCAGAGATGACTGAAACAGACTGTGGTTTTGGTGAATGGAGATGACTTAAACAGACTGGTTTTAGTGAATGGAGATGACTGAAACAGACTGTGGTTTTGGTGAATGGAGATGACTGAAACAGACTGTGGTTTTGGTGAATGGAGATGACTGAAACAGACTGTGGTTTTGGTGAATGGAGATGACTGAAACAGACTGTGGTTTTGGTGAATGGAGATGACTGAAACAGACTGTGGTTTTGGTGAATGGAGATGACTGAAACAGACTGTGGTTTTGGTGAATGGAGATGACTGAAACAGACTGTGGTTTTGGTGAATGGAGATGACTGAAACAGACTGTGGTTTTGGTGATTATGTATTGTGACTTATGTAGCATGGCACAGTGGTTTTGAGATGTATTTCTACTGTGTGGTTTTTATGTATTTTTGAGATAAGACGTTTATTTTGTTGTAAATACCCTTAACTAAACTTTAAGATTGATTGATATGAGTTTTTTTTTAATTGTTCTTTATTTTTCTGTGATAAAAGAGGGAATTTGCTTGTGCGTGCTTGTTACATGATACAAGCAGATCATTTGAGACAAAAGAAAATGAATCGTTGTGAGCAAATCTTGACTCCACAGAACAGCACAAATTACGCTCACTTGGTCAAACTTGCAAGCAACAGAGTTACAAACAAAACAAAACAAAACAAACAAACAAACAAACAAACAAACAAACAAACAAACAAACAAACAAACAAACAAACAAATAAAATGGGTATTGACACATTTTGTACATCACTACAGTCGGTCGTATAACAGTAACTTTTGAATATACGAGACAGTATCACGAACAGAAAAATCTACAGCACGACAATACATCAGTCAACTGCCCGACAAAGAAAGGAAGGACGAGAGAGAGAGAGAGAGAGAGAGAGAGAGAGAGAGAGAGAGAGAGAGAGAGAGACAGAGAGAGAGACAGAGAGACAGAGAAACAGAGAGAGAGACAGAGAGAGAGAGACAGAGAGAGAGAGAGAGAAACAGAGAGAGAGACAGAGAGAGGGAGAGAGACAGAGAGAGAGAGAGAGAGAAAGAGAGAGAGAGAGAGAGAGAGACAGAGAGAGGGTTAATGTTGGCATGATCATCGATGTATAAGTAAACTACATTCCCACTATGGTGCAGGTATACAGCAGGCCCATAATAAAGCACCTGTTGTGCCTTGTGTACCTGGTTGCCGGGAGAGACCCGTGATTGCCACACACCCCACTCTACCCCACCCACCCACTCCACCCCGCTCCACCCCGCTGTCCACTCTCGCTCTGTGCTGAAGGATCACCTTGTAATCTGGCATCGTTTCCAGCACACACTCACACACACTCACACACCGCCAGACGACAGGAACTAAGTACTGCCCCACTGGACTTGGTGTAGATACGTTGGGCTGTGCTCAGTGTGGATACACTCAGTGTGGATACGCTCTGTGTGGGTACGCTCTGTGTGGAGACGGTGCGGAGGGTCCATTGACAAGGGGTGTTGATGTGCACCTGATTCCAGAAATTTACAGAACACCTTGACTTGGATTCCTTACCTTGTGGAGTGAAGGTGTGGTGTTGTCTGCCCTTGTGTGCCTGTGTGCCGGTGGAGAGCAGGAATTGTGCACCGTGGTTGACAGGAGACCTGAGTACTGTTGTGCTTTTTTGGGTAGGACACTTCACAATACAGTAGTGACAAGATAAAAACTGTATTGAGTGTATCGTCTTTGAGAGCCATCCTTCTGTGGGACAGTAACACCTATTGTTCCTTAACACTACAACCATGTACGGAGGTAAGTTGATGTGGTGAAGAGAGAGAGAGAGAGAGAGAGGAGAGGAACAGAGAGAGAGACAGAGACAGAGAGACAGAGATAGATAGAGAGAGAGAGACAGAGAGAGACAGAGAGAGAGAGATAGATAGATAGATAGATAGATAGAGAGAGAGAGAGAGAGAGAGAGAGAGAGAGAGAGAGAGAGAGAGAGAGAGAGAGAGAGATCAATTATACATAAAGTACGATGGTTTACTGTTAGTGTGTAGCTGAAGACCAGTATGTCTACTTATCTATCGGATCAACAGGAAAGTCTTATCAGTGGCTGCGTTGTTCTGGCTTTTCATGTTGTTCTTGTTGTCGTTACTTACGTCTTCTTCTTCTGTAAGGGAAGTTAGATACTGACCGTCCACAGAGCACCCCTCATGTAGATTTCTTTGCCTGCTACGTATGTCCTTCATTTTTTGTGTAAACGAGACAATTGCTATACTATAATTTTAATATTCATAGTGACCATGAAGACTGTGAATATCGCAGAGACTAAGTGTGAAGCTTCTTCAAGAAGGACTCATCGTAGTCGGACAGTTCCATATCCGCTCTATCTATGTCTGCAGTTATCTGGTAGACT
>CM060312.1:2321892-2324392 GCA_030674185.1 Monoplex corrugatus | reverse complement strand
ATGCAAACTCCATCAGTTTGGTGAGTCATATATCAAAGATTCTATTAAAAATAATCATGATGCGGACAAGGAACAGAATCAAAAGAGAAATAGCAGAAGAACAGTGTTGATTTGTTGAAAGGAAAGGAACTATCAATGCCATGTACAGCCTGTGAACTTCACAGAAAGATTAGTTGAGTTGAATAAGGATTTAAATTTGTTCAGTTGATTATACTAAGGCTTTTGATCGGGTAAGACAAGAATAATTGATCAACCGAGTGGACAAGCTCATTATTGACAGAAAAGACCTAAAAATGATAAGAAATATGTTTTGAGAACAAACAGTAGCAATGACAGCAGAAAACGATGTAAGTTCTTTCCAAAATATCAAAGAGGGGTAAGGCAGGGATGTGTTCTGTCACGATGTTTGTTTTGACTTTACAGCGATATACACATCATTATATAGAGATGACACACCAGTAATGATACGTGTACATGATATACACACAGTACACTGCCTATAGTTGTACATGATGTACACACAGTACACTGACTACAGTTGTACATGATGTACACACAGTACACTGACTACAGTTGTACATGATGTACACACAGTACACTGCCTATAGTTGTACATGATGTACACACAGTACACTGCCTATAGTTGTACATGATGTACACACAGTACACTGCCTATAGTTGTACATGATGTACACACAGTACACTGCCTATAGTTGTACATGATGTACACACAGTACACTGCCTATAGTTGTACATGATGTACACACAGTACACTGCCTATAGTTGTACATGATGTACACACAGTACATTGCCTATAGTTGTACATGATGTACACACAGTACACTGCCTATAGTTGTACATGATATACACACAGTACACTGCCTATAGTTGTACATGATATACACACAGTACACTGCCTATAGTTGTACATGATGTACACACAGTACACTGCCTATAGTTGTACATGATATACACACAGTACACTGCCTATAGTTGTACATGATGTACACACAGTACACTGCCTATAGTTGTACATGATATACACACAGTACACTGCCTATAGTTGTACATGATGTACACACAGTACACTGCCTATAGTTGTACATGATATACACACAGTACATTGCCTATAGTTGTACATGATGTACACACAGTACACTGCCTATAGTTGTACATGATATACACACAGTACACTGACTACAGTTGTACATGATATACACACAGTACACTGACTACAGTTGTACATGATATACACACAGTACACTGACTACAGTTGTACATGATATACACATAGTACACTGACTATAGTTGTACATGATGTACACACAGTACACTGACTACAGTTGTTCATGCTGACTGTTTCAGTGATGGGTCTGCCTCCACCACCACCTCCACCCCCACCTAGCGGACCACCACCTGACATGAGATTCACTGAGTGAGTGTTGAGTGTTGAGTGTTGAGTGAATGCTGAATGTTGTGAGTGCTGAGTCTTGCATGTTGAGTGTGTTTGAGTGAGTGTTTAGTGTAGTGAATATCGAGTGTTTAGTGTTCAGTGCAATTAGTACAACGAGTGTTTAGTACAGTAAGCGTTCAGTGCAATTAGTACAATGAGTGTTTAGTACAGTAAGCATTCAGTGCAATTAGTACAACGAGTGTTTAGTACAGTAAGCATTCAGTGCAATTAGTACAACGAGTGTTTAACACAGTAAGCATTCAGTGCAATTAGTACAACGAGTGTTTAGTACAGTAAGCATTCAGTGCAATTAGTACAATGAGTGTTTAGCACAGTAAGCATTCAGTGCAATTAATACAACGAGTGTTTAGCACAGTAAGCATTCAGTGCAATTAGTACAATGAGTGTTTAGTACAGTAAGCATTCAGTGCAATTAGTACAATGAGTGTTTAGCACAGTAAGCATTCAGTGCAATTAGTACAACGAGTGGTTAGTACAGTAAGCATTCAGTGCAGTGAGTGTTTCTTGGCAATAGTATTGAGTGATTTCATTCAGTAATGCTGCAAAGTTAGTGTGATTCATCTCCCCCCCCCTCTCTCTCTCTCTCTCTCTCTCTCTCTCTCTCTCTCTCTCTCTATCTGCACGTGGCTATGATACTGTTATATGTGTAATTGTGTAAATCGCACAGACACACAGACACACACAGACACACGCACACACACACAGACACACACACGCACACACACACACACACGTACACACACACACACACACACACACACACACACACGTACACACACACACACACACACACACACACACACACACACACACACACACACACACACACACACACACACACACACGTACACACACAACGACGACTTTGACGGTGATGATGAGAATGACATCGATGACGACGACGATGATGATGAATACGAGGACGACAATGACGATGACCATACTGATGCTGACAATGACGATGACGATGACGATGACGATGACAAGGATGATGATGACGATGACAATGATGATGATGACGATGAC
>CM060312.1:2309392-2316892 GCA_030674185.1 Monoplex corrugatus | reverse complement strand
AATGATAATAATATAATATAATAATAATAATAATATTAATAATAATAGTAATAATATTAATAATAATAGTAATAATGATAATGATAATAATCATAATAATGTTGATAATAATATACTACTACTACTACTAATGATAATAGTGATAATAATATAATAATAATGATGATGTTTATAATAATGACAATAATAAAATGATGATGATGATGATGATGATGAACATGATGATGATGATAATCATAATGATAATGATTACAGTATTTATATGACGCAAAATCTTGACATTTCTTATTTAAGTTCACTCATGCACCAGACACACACACACAATCTGAAGATGAGCGCAAGGGTCGAGTTGTAGTAATAGTAGTAATGGTGGTGATGGTGGTGATGGTGGTGATGGTTGTGATGGTGGTGATGGTGGTGATAGCGGTGGTGGTGTGATGAGGATATAGCGTGGTGGCGGTAGTGGTGGTAGTATAGAACAGCACAAAAAAAACATAAAAAAATATAACACACACATACACAACAAAATACAACACAAACAACAATAAAAACGTACACACACATACACATATCACACACATACACCTATACACAAAATATACCAACACATACACATACACCTATACACACATACACCTATACACACATACACCTATACACATACACTAACCTATACACACATACACCTATACACACATACACCTATAACACCATACACACTAATACACATACACCTATACACACATACACCTATACACACATACACCTATACACACATACACCTATACACAATACACCTATACACATACACCTATACACATACACCTATACACACATACACCTATACACACATACACCTATACACACATACACAAAGCATCAAGCACACAGTGTTGTGACATGACAAAAGGTCTGATTATACCAAATCATACATCATACACAAACACCATACACACAGTGACACTAGTGGCAGTGACACAAGGTCGATTACTTACCACAAATCAACATCACACCACAAAGCATCAGAGCACACAGTGGACAGTGACAAAGGTCTGATTATAGGCCAAAATCAGACATCATCACACAAAGCATCAAGCACACAGTGTTGGAGACAGTAACAAAGGTCTGATTATAGCCAAAATCAGACATCATCACACAAAGCACAGAGCACACAGGTTGGTGACAGTGACAAAGGTCTGATTATAGCCAAAATCAGACATCATCACACAAAGCACAGAGCACGCAGTGTGGTGACAGTGACAAAGGTCTGATTATAGCCAAAATCAGACATCATCACACAAAGCACAGAGCACACAGTGTTGGTGCAGTGACAAAGGTCTGATTATGGGCAAAATCAGACATCATCACACAAAGCACAGAGCACACAGTGTTGGTGCAGTGACAAAGGTCTGATTATAGCCAAAATCAGACATCATCACACAAAGCACAGAGCACACAGTGTTGATGGCAGTGACAAAGGTCTGATTATAGCCAAAATCAGACATCACACACAAAGCACAGAGCCACGCAGTGTTGGTGACAGTGACAAAGGTCTGATTATAGCCAAAATCAGACATCATCACACAAAGCACAAGCACACAGTGTTGGTGGCAGTGACAAAGGTCTGATTATAGCCAAAACGTGTTTCCAGAACACCAGGAACGATGGGAAGTCTACAGCCACCCTCTGTAATGACAGTAATGTTTGTCAGCACATTTGTCCTGTTAAATAACTTTTCTGCTGACAAATGCTTTTCTGTATGTGGTGTGTGTGTGTGTGTGTGTGTGTGTGTGTGTGTGTGTGTGTGTGTGTGTGTGGTGTGTGTGTGTGTGTGTTGTGTGTGTGTGTGTGTGTGTGTGTGGTGCGTGTGCTGCGTGCGTGCGTGTGTGTGTGTGTGTGTGTGTGTGTGTGTGTGTGTGTGTGTGTGTTTTTTCAAAAGGATGTTGCACCGATACAACTTAGCTCTATTGCTGAGATATATGTGGTTTTTGTTTTTTTAAGAGACTAAAACGTATTACTGATGCATTGTGTTGATGTGCTTCATTCTGTCAGATGTTGTATTGTATAATGTGCAGTACCGTTTTGTATTATACATGTAATACAATATGTTCTGTTTTGTATTGTATTTCATTGATGTTTTGTATTACAGTACAATATGTTTTGTTTCATTGATGTTTTGTAGTACAGTACAATGTATTGTGTTTCATTGATGTTTTGTATTACAGTACAATGTATTGTGTTTCATTGATGTTTTGTTTTACAGTACAATGTATTGTGTTTCATTGATGTTTTGTTTTACAGTACAATGTATTGTGTTTCATTGATGTTTTGTATTACAGTACAATGTATTGTGTTTCATTGATTTTTGTATTACAGTACAATGTATTGTGTTTCATTGATGTTTTGTTTTACAGTACAATGTATTGTGTTTCATTGATGTTTTGTTTACAGTACAATGTATTGTGTTCATTGATGTTTTGTTTTACAGTACAATGTATTGTGTTCATTGATGTTTTGTTTACAGTACAATGTATTGTGTTCATTGATGTTTTGTTTTACAGTACAATGTATTGTGTTTCATTGATGTTTTGTTTTACAGTACAATGTATTGTGTTTCATTGATGTTTTGTTTTACAGTACAATGTATTGTGTTTCATTGATGTTTTGTATTACAGTACAATGTATTGTGTTTCATTGATGTTTTGTATTACAGTACAATGTATTGTGTTTCATTGACGTTTTGTATTACAGTACAATGTATTGTGTTTCATTGATGTTTTGTATTACAGTACAATGTATTGTGTTTCATTGACGTTTTGTATTACAGTACAATGTATTGTGTTTCATTGATGTTTTGTATTACAGTACAATGTATTGTGTTTCATTGACGTTTTGTATTACAGTACAATGTATTGTGTTTTCATTGATGTTTTGTATTACAGTACAATGTATTGTGTTTCATTGACGTTTTGTATTACCATACAATGTATTGTGTTTCATTGATGTTTTGTATTACCATACAATGTATTGTGTTTCATTGATGTTTTGTATTACCATACAATGTATTGTGTTTCATTGATGTTTTGTATTACCATACAATGTATTGTATTCCATGGCTATGTGTCCAGCTGTCACCGGTGTGGGGGAGATGGACGAGTGACCTGTGGTACCTGTGATGGCTATGGCCGACTGCGTGCCTACATTGAACTCAAAGTCACCTAGTGAGTATCACACCTGTTGGCTTACCTGTCCGCCTGTCTGTCTGTCTGTAAACTGTGTGCCTTCACGAGGTCAAATCATTTTGTAACCTATCTGTCGTAAAAGTTACCTGTCTGTCTGTTATTGTACACAGGTCAAGGTCACAAGGTCATTTGTCACGTGTGTGTGTGTCTGTTGTTCTGACTCTTTGGTTCACACTGCTCAGGTGTTATACCACTGCACAGTCTGCACTGTCCGTCTGCAGTGGGTTGCCCTGAGACGTTGATCGCCATACACCCTTTTTAGGGGCGTGCAAGCTGGGAATTTTAGTGTTTTCATACTTCACTGACCACTGATATGATAAAAGGAATCTTTAACGTGTGTGTTCCATAGTCTGGGTGAGCGAATATGTTGGCCTGCGAGATGGTTAGAAGTTCCAACCTTTGTCCACTGGGAGTAAGAAGTTCCAACCTTTGTCTACTGGGAGTAAGAAGTTCTAACCTTTGTCCACTGGGAGTAAAAAGTTCCATCCTTTGTCCACTGGGAGTAAGAAGTTTATCCTTTGTCCTCTGGGAGTAAGAAGTTTATCCTTTGTCCCCTGGGAGTAAGAAGTTCCAACCTTTGTCCACTGGGAGTAAAAGTTCCATCCTTTGTCCACTGGGAGTAAAAAGTTCCATCCTTTGTCCTCTGGGAGTAAGAAGTTCCATCCTTTGTCCACTGGGAGTAAGAAGTTCCATCCTTTGTCCACTGGGAGTAAGAAGTTCCATCCTTTGTCCATTGGGAGTAAGAAGTACCATCCTTTGTCCACTGGGGTAAAAAGTTCCATTCTTTGTCCACTGGGAGTAAGAAGAACTATCCTTTGTCCACTGGGAGTAAGAAGTTCCATCCTTTGTCCACTGGGAGTAAGAAGTTCCATCCTTTGTCCACTGGGAGTAAGAAGTACCATCCTTTGTCCACCGGGAGAAAAAAGTTCCATCCTTTGTCCACTGGGAGTAAGAAGTTCCATCCTTTGTCCACTGGGAGTAAGAAGTTCCATCCTTTGTCCACTGGGAGTAAGAAGTACCCTCCTTTGTCCACTGGGAGTAAAAAGTACCATCCTTTGTCCACTGGGAGTAAAAAGTTCCATCCTTTGTCCACTGGGAGTAAGAAGTACCCTCCTTTGTCCACTGGGAGTAAAAAGTACCATCCTTTGTCCACTGGGAGTAAAAAGTTCCATCCTTTGTCCACTGGGAGTAAGAAGAACTATCCTTTGTCCACTGGGAGTAAGAAGTTCCATCCTTTGTCCACTGGGAGTAAGAAGAACTATCCTTTGTCCATTGGGAGTAAGAAGAACTATCCTTTGTCCATTGGGAGTAAGAAGAACTATCCTTTGTCCATTGGGAGTAAGAAGTTTCACCCTTTGTCCACCGGGAGGTTTGGCAATTTTGACTGTCCAGTCACTTGTCTATGGCGTCCTTTAGGTGTCAATATTAGGAGGGACGTGCTCCTCGCCTTAACGCTTAACCTTCCCCAGCCATGATTAGGGACAGGTTACCATTCACAATATAATGAATGATTGTAGTTGTTACTGCTTAACTGATTGTAGTTGTTACTGCTTAACTGATTGTAGTTGTTACTGCTTAACTGATTATAGTTGTTACTGCTTAACTGATTAGTAGTTGTTACTGCTTAACTGATTGTAGTTGTTACTGCTTAACTGATTGGAGTTGTTACTGCTTAACTGATTGGAGTTGTTACTGCTTAACTGATTGGAGTTGTTACTGCTTAACTGATTGAGTTGTTACTGCTTAACTGATTGTAGTTGTTACTGCTTAACTGATTGTAGTTGTTACTGCTTAACTGATTGTAGTTGTTACTGCTTAACTGATTGTAGTTGTTACTGCTTAACTGATGTAGTTGTTACTGCTTAATGATTGTAGTTGTTACTGCTTAACTGATTGTAGTTGTTACTGCTTAACTGATTGGAGTTGTTACTGCTTAACTGATTGGAGTTGTTACTGCTTAACTGATTGTAGTTGTTACTGCTTAACTGATTGTAGTTTGTTTACTGCTTAACTGATTGTAGTCGTTACTGCTTAACTTACCCTAGCCATGACTGGGGTCAGGTTACCCTTCACAATATGGGATTAATGTAGTCTTTACTGCTTAACTTACCCTAGCCATGACTGGGGTCAGGTTACCCTTCACAATATGGATTAATGTAGTCTTTACTGCTTAACTTACCCTAGCCATGACTGGGGTCAGGTTACCCTTCACAATATGGGATTAATGTAGTCTTTACTGCTTAACTTACCCTAGCCATGACTGGGGTCAGGTTACCCATTGGCAAAGTCTGATGTTTTTAGTGTAATACCAAGCCAATTCAAAGGCCATAGCATGTTGGATTGTTGACGTGAATGACATGACCAAACCTGGTTTGTTTTTGAGTGCTTGACACAAGATGGTTGTGTTTTGTGGTGGTGTTGAGTGTGTGTGTGTGTGTGTTGTTGTGTGTGTGTGTATGTGTGTGTGTGTTGTGTGTGTGTGTGTGTGTGTGTGTATGTGTGTACGTGTTGTGTGTTGTGTGTTGTGTGTGTGTGCGTGTGTGTGTGTACGTGTGTGTGTGTATGTGTGTGTGTGTACGTGTATATGTGTGTACGTGTGTGTGTGTGTGTGTGTTGTGTGTGTGTGTGTGTGTGTGTGTGTGTACAGCACCAACCACATGAACGACTACATCTTGGAACAGACAGACATGCCTGACGAGCTGGTGAGGGAGTGGGGGGGTAAACCTGTCTTTGAACAGACAATGCCTCAGGTAACAATAAGACACACCTGTCTGTCTACCTGTCTGTCTGTCTGTCCCTGTCTATTATACCGGCTTATACCTGTCGGTTTGTCTGTCTGTCTGTACCTGTCTGTATGGCTTTAGCATTCTGTCTGTCTGTAATTGTCTGTCTGTACCTGTCTGTTCTTGTCTGTCCCTGTATATTATACTTGCTTATACTTGTCGGTTTGTCTGTCTGTCTGTCTGTACTTGTCGTTCTGTCTGTACCTGTCGGTCCGTTTGTATCTGTTTGTCTTCCTGTCTTTCTGTCGGTCTTGTCTTCCTATCTTTATATTTCTGTCTTTCTGTCTGTCTTCCTGCTTTCCCGATTGTCTTCCTGTCTGTCTGTCTTCATGTCCGTCTGTCTCCCAGTGTGTCCCTCTGTCTTCTTGTCTGTCCCTCTGTATTCCTGTCTGTCCCTCTGTCTTCCTGTCTGTCCCTTTGTCTTCCTGTCTGTCCCTTTGTCTTCCTGTCTGTCCCTCTGTCTTCCTGTCTGTCCCTCTGTCTTCCTGTCTGTCCCTCTGTCTTCCTGTCTGTCCCTCTGTCTTCCTGTCTGTCCCTCTGTCTTCCTGTCTGTCCCTCTGTCTTCCTGTCTGTCCCTCTGTCTTCCTGTCTGTCCCTCTATCTTCCTGTCTGTCCCTCTGTCTTCCTGTCTGTCCCTCTGTCTTCCTGTCTGTAATCTTGCAGTGTGTCTGTCTCTTCTCCTGCTGTCCAGTGTCCGTGTTGTCTGGCTCGTAGGGAGTGAGGTGGTAGAGACCTCGGCTTGTACCTTGACCAACACTGTGAGGATGGTGTCCATTAAGTCCTTGTGATGCTTGACCTTCCCTAACGCTGCCATCGGTGGAAAGCAGAAGCTGACCTGTGCCAGCTGGGACTGTGCCATTGGGAAAGTTGTGCTTCTGTCATGTCTGCTCACAAGGTCCTCCATACTGATGTTGCAGTCACTCACCGTGCATTTCTTGTCTGATCCAAACAACTGGAATCCGCTTTCTCTGTCTCTTCCACAGTCACATACTCTGTAATCATCATCATCACATCATCGTCATCGTCATCGTCATCATCATCACCGTCATCGTCGTCATCGTCATCATCACTGTAATCATTAAGATTATTATTATTGTCAAGATGATGATGATAACTATGATGATAATGGTGCATTGTACCCCAGGTATGGCCCATCATAGCCTACCCTGTACGGGAGGTGATGTTGATGATGATGATGATGATGATGATAATAATGATGATGATGATGATGATGACGACGACGATGACGACGATAATGATGTACCCCAGGTATGGCCCATCATAGCCTACCCTATACGGGAGGTGATGTTGATGATGATGATGATGATGATGATGACGATAATGATGTACCCCAGGTATGGCCCATCATAGCCTACCCTATACGGGAGGTGATGATAATGATGTACCCCAGGTATGGCCCATCATAGCCTACCCTATACGGGAGGTGACGATAATGATGTACCCCAGGTATGGCC
>CM060312.1:2284392-2304392 GCA_030674185.1 Monoplex corrugatus | reverse complement strand
TATTAATTATTACTTCATCGGGTTTCTCGGGGCTGTGTGGGAGTTACAGGTATAAAACAATTGGGCTGAATCAAAGGAAACGACCTACAGGACTGTGCAGTAAACGTCTAGCAATGTGTAAATACAGAGTGAAATCAGTATGTTTCTGTTTTAAGTTTGTAAATGACGCAGGGAAATAAGGTCGCATTCGCTGACAACACAAAAGGTGATCAACTGTTATAAAATCACCACAGATACATTTGATGAACTTTTAGAATTCACAATATGGAATATCTTTGCCATTGTGGTGTTGGAAATACTCTTCATTTTTCTTGAAAAATATATATACAAAAATTATGCACCACACACAAATAGGACAAAACCACTCACTTTAAAGTGAGTGGTTTTGTCCTATTTGTGTGTAGTGCATAATTTTTGTATATATATTTTTCAAGAAAAATGAAGAATACATTTGATGGTTTTATTAAATTTAGTTCGAAGTGAATTGAGAGTTAATCTGTAAGCTAAAGTTATCTCTTGTCTTGTAAAACCCTGGTAATTTACCTAGAAGGGGCGAAGGTCACATTGCGCTTTTACTTTGTTTTCTAATATAGCATTCATTTCATGTTCAGAGAGTGGTAAATCAAGTTTAATACTGCCAGCCCTATTCATTGCTGCATTTTTTGCTATTCTGTCGACCCGATCGTTAAAAAGGATACCACTATGTGTATGTGTGTCTGTGTCTGTATGTGTGTCTGTGTGTGTGTGTCTGTGTTGTGAGAGAGAGAGAGAGAGAGAAAGAGAGAGAGGGAGGGGGAGAGGGGAAATACACACACGCACATACACATATATGTATATGTATGTGTATATATATATATGTATATACATATGTATATACATACATATATTTATATGTGTGTATGTGTGTGTATGCGTGTGTGTATATGTATATATGTATAGATAGAGAGAGAAAGAGAAAGAGAGAGAGACAGAGACAGAGACACAGAGACAGAGATATAGACAGAGAGACAGAGACAGAGAGACAGAGAGAGACAGAGAGAGAGAGAGAATAAGTGGACTTTCAGTGGAGACAATACTACAGCTTTATACAAACGATGTTTGCCCTGTTCAGCGTCAGGTGCTGCGTGCTGTGCCGGTAACGGAAGTGACGTGGACGTGGAAGGAAGACATGAACAAACGACTGTGGGTGTATGGCAATGAACACCGGGTCTACTGCCCCGACTACCCGCAACAGTGCTGTTGGGGTTGTAACATCCTGTAACAGCCTGTAACGTCCTGCAACATCCTGTAGCCTGTAACGTCCTGTAACATCCTGTAGCCTGTAACATCTTGTGAGACAAGAACAAACAACTCTGGGTGTACGGGTCTACTGCCCTACTATCTGCAACAGTGCTGTTGGGGATGTAACACCCTGTAACAGCCTGTAACGTCCTGCAACATCCTGTAGCCTGTAACGTCCTGTAACAACAAACAACTCTGGGTGTACGGGTCTACTGCCCGACTATCTGCAACAGTGCTGTTGGGGATGTAACACCCTGCAACAGCCTGTAACGTCCTGTAACATCCTATAGCCTGTAACATCCTGTAACGTCCGGTGGACCAAAAACAAATAGCTTTAGGCGTACAGCAGTAACACCCTGTCTATGGCCACAATGACCTCTACAGTGCTGTAGAGGTTTGTAACATCCTGTAGTAGTCTGTTCTGTATAAAGGTGAAGGTTGTCCCATAACCTTGAGGTTGTAGGGGAATGAAGTGGTAGAGACCGCAACTTCACTGAGGATCAGGTCAGCATCATGAAGGCGGTGCCCATCCTCTCTCCTTTCCTGCTTTACCTTGTGTAAGTGTGAAGAAAGTCAGGTACCCATTGACAGCTGGGTAGACCGCAGCCTCCATGCACAAAGTTTTGACTCTCACACGTGCAAACCCATGCTGTCACACTGTAGGCAGGTTTGGACTTTTGCGCCAAGCAGGTGTTTAAGGCGGGTAGCCCTGGCTTTGTTCTACCCGGACTGCCCTCAATTATGTTGATGGGATCATAACATCCTGTCGCTGACTGACGTTCACCTTCATCTGTCCCTTGACGCAGTCACTTCCTGACGATCTTCTGCGTCTCTGTCTGTCTTTTGCAGTTACATGGAAGTCAGTGACGTCCAGATCTTCTGTTGTCTGATGTTGTCTCCCCCCTATCCCCCTTCACCTCTTCTGTCTGTCTGTCTGTCTGTCTGTCTGTCTGTCTGTCTGTCTGTCTACTGGCACTGTGTCTTGTAAAATAGCCTTTGCAAGGCCTGATGATCTGCTGGTGTGGCTGTACCATTTCAGTTTCCGCGAAGAGATTATCATATGTTATAATGGCTTAGTGATCTGATAACTGACATCTAGTTGGTGACATGCTCAAAATAAAGGATGTACAGGTCATGTGGTCTGTTGCCCATGGGTCATGTGATCTGTTGCTCCAATTATCTCTCCATGGGTCCTGTGGTCTGATGCTCCAATTATCTCTCCATGGGTCCTGTGGTCTGTTGGCCTGATTATCTGTCCATGGGTCATGTGATCTGTTGGCCTGATTATCTGTCCATGGTCATGTGATCTGTTGGCCTGATTATCTGTCCATGGGTCCTGTGGTCTGTTGGCCTGATTATCTGTCCATGGGTCATGTGATCTGTTGGCCTGATTATCTGTCCATGGGTCCTGTGGTCTGTTGGCCTGATTATCTGTCCATGGGTCCTGTGATCTGTTGGCCTGATTATCTGTCCATGGGTCATGTGATCTGTTGGCCTGATTATCTGTCCATGGGTCCTGTGATCTGTTGGCCTGATTATCTGTCCATGGGTCCTGTGATCTGTTGGCCTGATTATCTGTCCATGGGTCCTGTGATCTGTTGGCCTGATTATCTGTCCATGGGTCATGTGATCTGTTGGCCTGATTATCTGTCCATGGGTCATGTGATCTGTTGTCTTGATTATCTGTCCATGGGTCATGTGATCTGTTGTCTTGATTATCTGTCCATGGGTCCTGTGATCTGTTGGCCTGATTATCTGTCCATGGGTCATGTGATCTGTTGGCCTGATTATCTGTCCATGGGTCCTGTGATCTGTTGGCCTGATTATCTGTCCATGGGTCATGTGATCTGTTGGCCTGATTATCTGTCCATGGGTCCTGTGATCTGTTGTCTTGATTATCTGTCCATGGGTCATGTGATCTGTTGGCCTGATTATCTGTCCATGGGTCATGTGATCTGTTGGCCTGATTATCTGTCCATGGGTCATGTGATCTGTTGGCCTGATTATCTGTCCATGGGTCCTGTGATCTGTTGGCCTGATTATCTGTCCATGGGTCATGTGATCTGTTGTCTTGATTATCTGTCCATGGGTCCTGTGATCTGTTGGCCTGATTATCTGTCCATGGGTCCTGTGATCTGTTGGCCTGATTATCTGTCCATGGGTCATGTGATCTGTTGTCTTGATTATCTGTCCATGGGTCATGTGATCTGTTGGCCTGATTATCTGTCCATGGGGCCTGTGATCTGTTGGCCTGATTATCTGTCCATGGGTCATGTGATCTGTTGGCCTGATTGTCTGTCCATGGGTCATGTGGTCTGTTGGCCTGATTATCTGTCCATGGGTCCTGTGATCTGTTGGCCTGATTATCTGTCCATGGGTCATGTGATCTTTTGTCTTGATTATCTGTCCATGGGTCCTGTGGTCTGTTGGCCTGATTATCTGTCCATGGGGCCTGTGATCTTTTGTCTTGATTATCTGTCCATGGGTCATGTGATCTTTTGTCTTGATTATCTGTCCATGGGTCATGTGATCTGTTGGCCTGATTATCTCTTAAGTCCAATGTTGTCTTGTGAGTGTGTTGTCTCAATTGTCGTGAGCAGTGTTGTGTCATCTTGTCAATCCACTGTTACCTCCATGTATAATGTTATAAAATACTTATTGTACAAGAGTTCAATCCAATTTCAAACTGTATACTGTGCCTTCTTGCTCCCTACCCTCCTCCAAACCGTATCCTGCTATCTTTTGTCAGATTGTAGTTTACTGTTGTCTGAAAGGTTTTGATTATTCTTTCTCGTTGTGGGTTGTAAACATATTGTTATTATGTGTGATGAGTGAAGTCATACACTGTTTGATCTCATGTATTCACGCACTGCAGACATTATGGGTGTGACAGTTCTGTTTGGTTGATCAGGGCAAACACCTCGGTCTGTGTCTGATGTCCTGTGTGTGATCTGCTTGGCCACACTTGTCGGTTGTACAGTGTGTATATTGTGTACATTGTGTATAGTGTGTACAATGTGTACAGTGTGTACAGTGTGTACCGTGTGTACAGCGTGTACAGTGTGTACATCGTATACAGCGTGTACAGTGTGTACATCGTAAACAGCGTGTACAGTGTGTACATCGTATACAGCGTGTACAGTGTGTACAGTGTATACAGTGTGGGACAGTGTGTATAGTGTGTACTATTGTGTACAGTGTATACAGCGTGTACAGGTATTTAGCATCCAGTGTGGAGCGTTATGGCAAAGGCTCGTTTCATTGTGAACACGCAATAAACACACACGCTGGTAGGAACCAGAAAAAACCACAAAAACCAGAAAAACCCACACACACACACACACACACACACACACACACACACACACACACACACACACACACACACACACACACACACACACACACACACACACACACACACACACACACACACACACACACACACACACACACACACACACAAATGGATACAGGCGCAAATTTTCGGCCATCTTTGTCAAGAGTAAGAATACACACGAACAAACACCAAATACAAAAATTAGAAGAAAAAGACTCTAATTTTTGTATTGGGTGTTTGTTTGTTTATAATCTTACGACTGACAAAGGTCAGTTGGCCGAAAATTTGCGCCTGTCTTGTCTGGTTATATTAAATACGCGTTCAGATTCTTTTGTGGGGTTTTTTTTCTGGTTCCTGTTTGCTTGAACGCGGGCAGTCACACTTGTTTCGGATTTCGTATTACACAAACTGGTGTTTTCACTGTTAACATTGTAATCATTCTGAAGTTTTCATTCAATTCTTGTGAAGTTTTCACGTCTACGTTGCTATAGATCAAATGTTTTATCCTCACCATGAAGTTTTCATACTGATCCTGTGAACATTTTACGTCTACACTGCAATGGGTCAAGTGTTTTTCTCACACTCTGTGAAGTGGTCACTTTGATCCCGTCATGTTTTCACTGTCTACAGATAAGTGTTTTATTGTCAGTACTGTAGCCATACCAAAGGTTTTCACCATTGTACAGAAGGCCAAAATAACTTTTTCTTAACCTATTGATGTTGGATCTTTCACTCAGTTTCATATTCATATTGACGTGTTTCCCATCAACTTGATATTCGTTTAGGAGTTTTCATTATCAGTTTTATATTATGTTGGAGTTTTTGGAGGTCAGTTTTGTATTCATATGGGAACTTTCACTATCAATATCGTATTATCATTGGGTTATAATCAATAACACTGTGTACAAATGCATAATAAACCTAACGAATTTGGACGGTGAACAAATGTGTGTTGAGTAATATTGATGTGTTTATGCTTCCTGCTTTAAGTCATGTTCATATTTTTAATCAGTATTAACACTAGAATGTGATTTGATTTGGTTGTATTTAACACGAGTCTCAACATGACATATCTAAAAGAAATCAGTATTATCATGGCATGTATTGAATAGGAATCGGTATTATCAGTGCACATACCCATCTATGACAGTTACCCTATTGCCCTGCAGTCTAACCAGAATGTCCTGTATTTCATCTCTTTTTTCCTGTCCTCATGCAAGTTGTATGTTATAAAGCAGTCACAAAGTGGCCATTTGTGTCCATATAGCAATCCATTATCCACACTGACATGTTCAACACTTGCCTGAAACAGCCCAGCAGACATTTGATCTGCTATTTGGAACATTTGCGGTATGATGAATTGAACCTGACGATCTAAAGTTTGTCATTGTCACCATACATATGAATAATAACATGGATGTGAATAGGTTTATGAATATGAATGATAATATAACAAGTAACATGGACATAAATAGTAACACACACACACACACAAAATTCAACGTGGATATGAATAGTCGCACGAATGTGAATAGTAACATGGATATAAATAGCAACATGGATGAAAATGGTAACACGGATATATATATATATATATATATATATATATATATATATATATATATATATATATATATATTATGTATATATATATACATATACGTATGTATGCATAAATATATACATATATATGTATTAATATGGATATAAATAGTAAAACCTGTCCGTGCCTTATATATCATTTATTGCACAGCTGAACATATTGTATCAATATCCTTGATATAATAACGTTTTTGTCTATGATCGGACAACCACAATATAATATTAAACACAGAAAATGAAGTGCATGCATCACAGGTAAAGATACATATATATATATACATGTGTGACTAACTGGTGTGACTGCTACATATAAACTTATTTCACTGGTGATTGCTATATATAGACTCAAAGGAGTGGTGAATGCTGTGAATAGACTCATATGAGTGGTGAATATGCTTTTTCTTTGTCTCTACTCTCTCTGTATACCATACATATACTATACAGTGTAACACTTCATTCTGAGCACAGTGTGTACATGCCTGTCTGTTTCCAGTTGATACTATGATTTTGTATGGAAGTCCTATGGTGTCTTTAAGTAACAGTCTGTGATATTTTCACTACAATTTGCACATAAATTCTATTTTTCACTCTGACTGATTCAAGAGTTGTCTGTGTGAATTGTTGGCAGTCTGTTACTCCCTGCGCATGCAAAGTACGTTACACCCACATCCACATCCGTATCTACAGCTAACATCCACACCATACCACACCATACATCCATACACACCTTACACACATCCATACCTACACCACACAACATCCATACCTACACCTTACACAACATCCATACCTACACCTTACACAACACCATACCTACCCTTACACAACATCCATACCTACACCTACACAACACCATACTACACCTTACACAACATCCATACCTACACCTTACACAACATCCATACCTACACCTACACAACACCATACCTACCTTACACAACACATACCACACCTTACACAACATCCATACCTACACCTTACACAACATCCATACTACACCTTACACAACATCCATACCTCACCACAACACATACCACACCACCACATCCATACCTACACCTTACACAACATCCATACACACCTTACACAACATCCATACCTACACCTTACACAACATCCATACCTACACCTTACACAACATCCATACCTACACCTTACACAACATCCATACCACCTTACACAACATCCATACCTACACCTACACAACATCCATACTACACCTTACACAACATCCATACCTACACCTTACACAACATCCATACTACACCTTACACAACATCCATACCTACACCTTACACAACATCCATACCTACACCTTACACAACATCCATACCTACACCTTACACAACATCCATACCTAACCTTACACAACATCCATACCTACACCTTACACAACATCCATACCTATACCTTACACAACATCCATACCTACACCTTACACAACATCCATACTATACCTTACACAACTAACCCCAACATCCATACCAACCTTACACAACATCCATACCTAACCTTACACAACATCCATACCTAACCTTACACAACATCCATACCTACACCTTACACAACATCCATACCTATACCTTACACAACATCCATACCTAACCTTACACAACATCCATACCTAACCTACACAACATCCATACCTACACCTTACACAACATCCATACCTACACCTTACACAACATCCATACCTATACCTTACACAACCCATACCTACACCTTACACAACATCCATACCTACACCTTACACAACATCCATACTAACCTTACACAACACCATACTACACCTACACAACATCCATACCTACACCTTACACAACATCCATACCTACACCTTACACAACATCCATACCTACACCTTACACAACATCCATACCACACCTTACACAACATCCATACCTACACCTTACACAACATCCATACCTATACCTTACACAACATCCATACCTACACCTTACACAACATCCATACCTACACCTTACACAACATCCATACCTACACCTTACACAACATCCATACCTACACCTTACACAACATCCATACCTACACCTTACACAACATCCATACTAACCTTACACAACATCCATACCTAACACTTACACAACATCCATACCTAACCTTACACAACATCCATACCTACACCTTACACAACATCCATACCTACACCTTACACAACATCCATACCTACACCTTACACAACATCCATACCTATACCTTACACAACATCCATACCTACACCTTACACAACATCCATACCTATACTTACACAACACCTACCTACACACACAACATCCATACCTAACCTTACACAACATCCATACCTACACCTTACACAACATCCATACCTACACCTTACACAACATCCATCCTACACCTTAAAAATCCATACACTTACACAACATCCATACTACACCTTACACAACATCCATACCTAACCTTACACAACATCCATACCTACACCTTACACAACATCCATACCTAACCTTACACAACATCCATACCTACACCTTACACAACATCCATACCTATACCTTACACAACATCCATACTAACCTTACACAACACCTCCTACCTACACAACACATACCACACTACCACATCCAACCTACACCACACACACATCTACACCACACAACATCCACCTACACCTTACACAACACCATACCACTACACACACCTACCACACCACACAACACCATACTAACTACACTACACACATCATACCTAACTACACACATCAACTACCACACAACACCACATACACACACAACACCAACTACACTCACACATCCTACCAACACACCCATACCACACCACACAACATCCATACTATACCACACATCCAACCTATCACCACAACCACCATACCTACACACACCACACACACATCAACCAACCTTACACACACCATCCTCACACATACCACACTCTACCACAAATCCATACTACACTACACACATCATACTACACCTACACACATCCACACACACTTACACAACATCATACTAACCTACACAACATCATACCTACACCTACACAACATCCATATCACACTTACACACATACCTACATCTACACACCATACCACACACACAAAATACCTACACACATCCACTACCACCAACTCCATATACTCCTACACCATCCAACACACTACACACTCCATCACACCTTACACACACTACTATCCTCACATACCACACACCTACTCATCCACACTACACCACCACAGCAATTTTCACCACACACACACCTAAGCCACACACCACACACACACAACACACACACCACACAACACACACACACAACCACACCACACACACACACAACTACACAAAACACCACCTCACAACACACAACACACACTACCCACACAATCACCTACATTCACCCCCCCACACACACACACACACATAGCTGACCACACTCACCGACACACCTATGTCCACACACCCACACATCTATATCCACACACCCACACACATATATCCACACACCCACACACCTATATCCACACTCCCACACACCTATATCCACATACCCACACACCTATATCCACACTCCCACACAGCTATATCCACACACCCACACAGCTATATCCACACTCCCACACACCTATATCCACACCCCACACACCTATATCCACATACCCACACACCTATATCCACACTCCCACACAGCTATATCCACACACCCACACACCTATATCCACACACCCACACAGCTATATCCACACTCCCACACACCTATATCCACACTCCCACACACCTATATCCACACACCCACACACCTATGTCCACACACCCACACATCTATATCCACACACCCACACACACTATATCCACACACCCACACACCTATATCCACACTCCCACACATCTATATCCACATACCCACACACCTATATCCACATACCCACACACCTATATCCACACACACACACACATCTATATCCACACTCCCACACACCTATATCCACACACCTACACAGCTATATCGACACTCTCACACACGTATATCCACACACCCACACAGCTATATCCACACTCCCACACACCTACATCCACTCACCCACACACCTATATCCACACTACTACACACCTATATCGACACACCCACACACCTATATCCACACACCCACACACACCCACACAGCTATATCCACACTCCCACACACCTATATCCACTCACCCACACAGCTATATCGACACTCTCACACACGTATATCCACACACCCACACAGCTATATCCACACACCCACACACCCTATATCCACACACCCACACACCTATATCCACACACCCACACACCTGTATCCACACACCCACACACTGCCTGTGTACAGTGAGTTTGGATTTGCGCCAGCAGAGCGCCGCTGGCGCAAATCCAAACTCACTGTCACACAGGCAACTTTTCCAAGCCTCTAAAACAAAAGTATCCACCCTCATTGCATCTGCAAAAACAAGCTATTTCCAAACCAAAATCCTGAATGCCTCTTCTTCAAAAGAACTCTTTACAACCATGAATCATCTCCTTGGCACACGAAAAGATTTACCTCTCCCAACAAAACATACAAATGAAGAACTCCCATCTGTATTCTCCAAGTATTTCACCACCAAAATACAAACTCTTCGTGACAGGCTTGACAGGACACCCTGTCAACCATGCCCACCTGACCCTTTCTTCTCTGGCACACCTCTTACTACTTTTACCCCAGTCTCACAAGAAGAAATTTTCAACACAATCAGATCCATGTCGTTCAAAACCTGCGAACTGGATCCTCTTCCAGGTTCTCTCTACTCCGATTGTCTCCCTACTCTCCTCCCATTCATCACTGACATCATCAACACTTCTCTTCAAACTGGAACTGTCCCAGATTCTTTCAAGTCTGCTATTGTTCACCCTCTCCTCAAGAAACACAATTTAGACCCAAATGAACTGAAAAATTACCGGCCTATCTCTAATCTCTCTTTCTTGTCAAAATCCTTGAAAAGTCGTCCTCAACCAGCTGAACTCTCACTGTCTGCCAACAATCTCCTCAATCCTTTCCAGTCAGCCTATCGCCAGTGCCATAGCACTGAAACTGCCCTACTACACATTCTCAACAATCTCCTCCTTGCAACTGATACTGGCAAAGTCTCTCTCCTCACACTCCTTGATCTGTCTTCAGCCTTTGATACCATTGACCATGGTAATTCTCCTTTCTAGACTTCATCATACTTTTGGCATCTCTGACATTGCTCTCTCCTGGTTCACTTCATATCTATCACAAACTGTTCTCATCAATGGCACTTACTCTCAACCTGCATACCCGACCTGTGGTGTTCCACAAGGATCTGTCCTTGGCCCTGTTCTTTTCACTCTTTACACCTCCCCCCTGTCCACCATCATCAACTCCCACTCTATAAAACACCACTTCTATGCTGATGACACCCAACTCAAGACAGTGACTCACCTGATAATATACAGCGCCTGTTGACTCGCACCACTGAGTGTTACTCGGACATTAAGAACTGGATGACATACAATAGACTTCAGCTTAATGATGACAAGACAGAAGCTATCCTCATTGGCACCCGTCAGAAACTTTCTCAGCTGCCTCCTCTTTCTCTCCCATTATGTAACACATCAGTCCCAATTTCTGATTCAGCTAAAAACCTTGGTGTCTGCATTGACTCTACCCTCTCCATGAACAACTTTGTTTCTCAAACTGCCAGATCTTGCTACTATCATCTCCATCGTATAAGGCTGATCAGGAAGTATCTCTCTGTCGAAAAAACTGCAAAACTCGTTCTCTCCTTCATAATGTCTCGCATTGACTATTGCAATTCACTCCTGTCTGGTCTTCCTGCCTCCACCATTCACATCCTACAGCGCATTCAAAACAATGCTGCATCGCCTTGTACTCAAAAAGAGAAAAGCTGACCACATATCTCCTCTCCTGGCACAACTTCACTGGCTCCCTGTATCAAAGCGCATACAGTACAAACTAGACACCATGTGCTACAAAAGCCTCAATAACGCAGCCCCCGATTACCTGTCAAGCCTACTTGAGATCTATGTTCCCTCACGTACCCTCCGCTCTACCTCCGATCCTCTGACTTTTCGCTTTCCACGCACTAAGCTCAATACCTATGGTCCACGAGCCTTCTCTGTTTCTGGTCCACTCTCCTGGAACAAACTTCCTCTCTCAGTCCGTCAGCAACCTACTTTTGTCTCCTTCAAGTCCCTCTCAAAACTCACCTTTTCTCCTCTGCATAAAATCCTAACCTCACTCAACCCCCTCTGCAGCCTGTCTCCGCTCGGAGGGGAATCACATTTTTATAATATATAATTGTGTAAGGTGTGCTCTCTGTGGTTTTCCATTGTTTTTATTCTTGCTTTTATTGCTTTTATTCTTTCTCCCCATTTGTAGCCATGCGTGTGTGTGTGTGTGTGTGTGTGTGTGTGTGTGCGTGTGTGTGGTGTGTGTGTGTGTGTGTGTGTGTGTGCGTGCGTGCGTGTGTGTGCGTGCGTGCGTGCGTGCGTGTGTGTCTGTTTCAGCGCTTAGATTTGATTTTATCAAGATTTTGCGCTTAAATTTGTAATAAATATTATAATTAATCATATTATTACATCCCACACCCCACACCCACTTACCACACAGACAGCCAACCTACCTACAACCAACACCCCCCACTCCCATACCCTCACATCCACACCACGCCATACACCACACTTACACCCACACCCCCACATCCCCACACCCACACCACTACCCACCACGCATACCACCACACCCATACAATCTACACTCCACCCACACTCACCACACCCACTACACCCAACACTCCAACCCACCCATACACCCACCCATACACCACCCCATACACCACCCATACACCCACACCCATACACCACACCCATACACCCACACCACACCCATACACCCACACCCCACACCCATACACCCAACCTACACAACCCACACCTGACACCCCACCCACACCTGTACACCCACACCCACTGACACCCACACCTGTACACCCACACCTGTACACCCACATCTGTACACCCACACCTGTACACCCACACCTGTACACCCACACCTGTACACCCACACCTGTACACCCACACCTGTACACCCACACCTGTACACCCACACCTGTACACCCACACCTGTACACCCACACCTGTACACCCACACCTGTACACCCACACCTGTACACCCACACCTGTACACCCACACCTGTACACCCACACCTGTACACCCACACCTGTACACCCACACCTGTACACCCACACCTGTACACCCACACCCATCCATCCCCACAGCCACAACCAACAGCTAGGACCCTGTGGTTGTATCATAGTTTGACATCTGTTTAAGAGGGTTTCTATATACTCACACAATTCCATATGCGCTCAACCCAAACTTGTCAGCAATTGTCTGGCAGATTTCTTGAACATGTGCAGCAAGCATTGCACAGACAAGGGGTGGAAAAGGGAGATGGACAGGACGTACGATTCAATCATTTTGGACAGTCAGCATATTGCGAGCTTATAGAGTTTTGCACAGTCCATCAGCCTGAAAGGCCATGGCTGATAATGGCTGGCACATTTGTGGGAAGCGCGTGTGGAACTGTCTGAGCGCAATGAATCCATCTTGAAATAACTCTAAACGCCATTCCCTGTCACACATACGCATTCATTGTCCCGCGCGTGCACGCACGCACGCATGCACACACGGACGTGCTCACTCACTCACTCACTCACTCACTCACTCACTCACTCACTCATTCACGCATTCACTCACTCTCACTATCACAATGATAGTGATATTTTGTTTTAGAGAGACAGACACTGAGAGAGAAAGAAAAAGAAGAAGAAGAAGTAAAGGAAGAAGAAAGAAGAAAAAGAAAGAAAGAAAGAAAAAAGAAAGAAAGAAAGATAGAAAGAAAGGGGAAAATGAAGAAGAAGAAGGAGAAGAAGAAGGAGAAGGAGAAGAAGAAAGAAAGATAAAAGAAGAAAGAAAAAAAGAAAGGGAAAAAGAAAGAAAGAAAGAAGAAGAAGAAGAAGCAAAAGAAAGAAGGAAAGAAAGAAAGAAGAAATACGTATACAAGGAGAAAAAGAAGAGTCTTCTAGCCAAAGGGAGGTAATGTAGTCGTTATCTGGTTGTATCAAAAGGGAGGTAATGTTATCGTTGCTATATACGTGTAGCTAAAGAGAAGTAATGTCATATCTCTATGGGTGTATCAAAAAGGAGGTAATGCTATTATTGCTATATAGGTGTAGCTAAAGAGAAGTAATGTCATATCTATATGGTTGTATCAAAAGGGAGGTAATGCTATTATTGCTATATAGGTGTAGCTAAAGAGAAGTAATGTCATATCTATATGGTTGTATCAAAAGGGAGGTAATGCTATTATTGCTATATAGGTGTAGCTAAAGAGAAGTAATGTCATATCTATATGGTTGTATCAAAAGGAAGGTAATGCTATTATTGCTATATAGGTGTAGCCAAAGGGAAGTAATATCATATCTATATGGGTGTATCAAAAGGGAGGTAGTGCTATCATTGCCATAGGGGTGTAGCCAAAGGGAAGTAATGTCATATCTATATGGGTGTATCAAAAGGGAGGTAATGTTGTTATTGTTATGTAGTTGTAGCCAAAAGGAGGTAATGTTATCACTGCTATATAGGTGTAGCCAAAGGGTAAGTGATGTCATATCCATATGGGCGTATCAAAAGGGAGGTAATGCTATCATTGCCATATAGGTGTAGCCAAAGGGAAGTAATGTCATACCTATATGGGCGTATCAAAAGGGAGGTAATGCTATCATTGCCATATAGGTGTAGCCAAAGGAAGTAATGTCATACCTATATGGGTGTATCAAAAGGGAGGTAATGCTATCATTGCCATATAGGTGTAGCCAAAGGGAAGTAATGTCATACCTATATGGGTGTATCAAAAGGGAGGTAATGCTGTCATTGCCATATAGGTGTAGCCAAAGGGAAGTAATGTCATACCTATATGGGTGTATCAAAAGGGAGGTAATGCTATCATTGCCATATAGGTGTAGCCAAAGGGAAGTAATGTCATACCTATATGGGTGTATCAAAAGGGAGGTAATGCTGTCATTGCCATATAGGTGTAGCCAAAGGGAAGTAATGTCATACCTATATGGGCGTATCAAAAGGGAGGTAATGCTATCATTGCCATATAGGTGTAGCCAAAGGGAAGTAATGTCATACCTATATGGGTGTATCAAAAGGGAGGTAATGCTGTCATTGCCATATAGGTGTAGCCAAAGGGAAGTAATGTCATATCTCTATGGGTGTATCAAAAGGGAGGTAATGCTATCATTGCCATATAGGTGTAGCCAAAGGGAAGTAATGTCATACCTATATGGGCGTATCAAAAGGGAGGTAATGCTATCATTGCCATATAGGTGTAGCCAAAGGGAAGTAATGTCATATCTCTATGGGTGTATCAAAAGGGAGGTAATGCTATCATTGCCATATAGGTGTAGCCAAAGGGAAGTAATGTCATACCTATATGGGTGTATCAAAAGGGAGGTAATGCTATCATTGCCATATAGGTGTAGCCAAAGGGAAGTAATGTCATACCTATATGGGTGTATCAAAAGGGAGGTGATGCTATCATTGCCATATAGGTGTAGCCAAAGGGAAGTAATGTCATACCTATATGGGTGTATCAAAAGGGAGGTAATGCTATCATTGCCATATAGGTGTAGCCAAAGGGAAGTAATGTCATACCTATATGGGTGTATCAAAAGGGAGGTAATGCTGTCATTGCCATATAGGTGTAGCCAAAGGGAAGTAATGTCATACCTATATGGGGCTATCAAAAGGGAGGTAATGCTATCATTGCCATATAGGTGTAGCCAAAGGGAAGTAATGTCATACCTATATGGGTGTATCAAAAGGGAGGTAATGCTGTCATTGCCATATAGGTGTAGCCAAAGGGAAGTAATGTCATATCTCTATGGGTGTATCAAAAGGGAGGTAATGCTATCATTGCCATATAGGTGTAGCCAAAGGGAAGTAATGTCATACCTATATGGGCGTATCAAAAGGGAGGTAATGCTATCATTGCCATATAGGTGTAGCCAAAGGGAAGTAATGTCATACCTATATGGGTGTATCAAAAGGGAGGTAATGCTATCATTGCCATATAGGTGTAGCCAAAGGGAAGTAATGTCATACCTATATGGGCGTATCAAAAGGGAGGT
Organism: Monoplex corrugatus; assembly: GCA_030674185.1. Lineage (NCBI taxonomy): Eukaryota > Metazoa > Mollusca > Gastropoda > Littorinimorpha > Ranellidae > Monoplex > Monoplex corrugatus. The sequence continues at coordinate 2,287,930 of CM060312.1, read as the reverse complement.
AATGCTATCATTGCCATATAGGTGTAGCCAAAGGGAAGTAATGTCATACCTATATGGGTGTATCAAAAGGGAGGTAATGCTATCATTGCCATATAGGTGTAGCCAAAGGGAAGTAATGTCATACCTATATGGGTGTATCAAAAGGGAGGTAATGCTATCATTGCCATATAGGTATAGCTAAAGGGAAGTAATGTCATACCTATATGGGTGTATCAAAAGGGAGGTAATGCTGTCATTGCCATATAGGTATAGCTAAAGGGAAGTAATGTCATACCTATATGGGTGTATCAAAAGGGAGGTAATGCTGTCATTGCCATATAGGTGTAGCTAAAGGGAAGTAATGTCATACCTATTATATGGGTGTATCAAAAGGGAGGTAATGCTGTCATTGCCATATGGGTGTAGCAAAAGGGAGGTAATATCATTGTTATATAGGTGAAGCCAAAGGGAGGTAATATTGCTATGTAGATGTAGCCAAAGGGAAGTAATGTCAAAGCTATATGGGTGTAGCAAAAGGGAGCTAATGTTGTCATTGTCACGAGTGTTGTTCTCCAGGCCACATGCCAGCCACCTTTAAAGGAAGAGTCAGCGCTGCAATGACACTGTCTATATGGTTTTCTGACAAAATACTTCCTCTTCTCCACAATAAAAATAGACAAGATGGTTAAGCCAGTCGAACAATCTCCGTTTTCTTTATCACAGAAAATCAATACAGAAAATCCAGATTTTCTACTTCTCAAGGTTACTTACTGTCACTTCAGAACAGCTTTGTTTAAAACAAAACTTCACATCTGTCGAGGGCAATAGGAGACTGTCAGGACAGTGCCAGCAGATTTTAAATATCGTCGTCAGGTCCTGAGAAACACTGGTAATACACTATCATCAAAGAGCGTTTTGTTTAAGTACAATTTGTCCATGTGACCTTGACCTTGTCACCTTGTCCTCCAGACTTATGCTTTCCCGACTGCTGACTGGTTTACAACTTTGACAGAAAATCTGCCTAACACATTTTGGTAACAGATTGACGGACAGACGGACAGACGGACAGACAGGCAGACAGACAGACAGACAGGCAGGCAGGCAGACAGACAGACACAGACACACACACACAGACACACACAGACACACACAGACACACACACACGCACACACACACACACACACACACACACACACACATCAGCCGTGGGTAAAATGAAACAATCTCCGTTTCTTTAAAAGGGGGATTTCAAACAGGGAGAGGGATGGAGGCAGGGGGAAGTTTGACATGAGAAGGGGGAGAGGGGGAGAGGGGGAGAGAAAGATGAAAGGTGGAGTTGTCCAGGCTGAGAGTGATTCTCTTCATTTGTGGACAATGGCCAGAGGGAGGAAGATCGCCAGCAGACGACAGACGATTTGGAGGAGAGAAGGAATAAAACATGGACACCTCTTCTTTCTTGTCAGAGCTGTGACGTCTTCCAATAGTTCAAAAGAGTGAAAGAGGGAGACAACTCGTAAGACATGGCTCCCAGTCAGCATACTTGACATGTATACACAAGGAGAAAACGAAGAAGACTTAAAAACACAACCATGTTGTTTGTCACTGACGGGGGTAATGGAATCAGCAAGCAAAGCATGTCTACATCCAGCTCTGTCCTAAACAGGGTCCACACTGCACACACATGTAGCATCAATACAATTCAGCTTTCAAATTCATGTAAAAACAAAAACAAACACAAAATGAAAACAACCACCACCCACTTACAATTGCGGAAAACAATCCCCCAAAGCAAAACAACACAAAACAAAACAAAACAAAACAATACAAAACAAAATAAACAAAACAAAAATAGGGCAGAGAGGGAGATAAGTGGGAGGACAGTTTATTCAACATGGATCAGCCCCAAGCTTTACCTCCTCCCTCCCCCCCTCCCCCCCCCCTCTTTTGTCTAATCATGGAAATATTGTCTTGATGTCAATAACACAATCAGTGATAATGCTCGTGGTGATGGCTTCTGCACGTTGCGATTTCGCCCCTTTTATATTCATATTCATATTCATATTCATATTCATATTCATATTCATATTCATATTCATATTCATATTCATATTTATATTCATATTCATATTCATAGTCATATCCATATTCATATTCATTTCTTTCTGTCCCATTTTTTGCCATGTGAAACTCAGGATGCTCTCCCCATTGAGAGCGCGTCGCCGGACTGTAGCGCCACCCAATTTTTTAAAAACTAGACTTCATAAAGGCAAGAAGGCTAGTTGGCCTTCAGTGGGAGGGACGTGACAAATGAACATATCTCACCTCTGTTTTATATCAGGGCAGCCCGGCGAAAGCACTGCTCTTCGCCATTTTCAACTGCCGTGGGATCTTTAGCGTGTGCAGGCCAGAAGGCATATGGATCTGACTTTTTTTCGTCTCCTTCTGAAGGACTAGACGTTCAGTTCAATTTTCAGGTATAGACCCTACATGGTCATTATGATACACCTGTATTAGTATAGACCTTCTATGGTCATTATGATACACCTGTATTAGTATAGACCTTCTATGGTCATTATGATAACCTGTATTAGTATAGACCTTCTATGGTCATTATAATACACCTGTATTAGTATAGACCTTCTATGGTCATTATGATACTGTATTAGTATAGACCTTCTATGGTCATTATGATACACCTGTATTAGTATAGACCTTCTATGGTCATTATAATACACCTGTATTAGTATAGACCTTCTATAGTCATTATGATACACCTGTATTAGTATAGACCTTCTATGGTCATTATAATACACCTGTATTAGTATAGACCTTCTATGGTCATTATGATACACCTGTATTAGTATAGACCTTCTATGGTCATTATAATACACCTGTATTAGTATAGACTTTCTATGGTCACTATAATACACCTGTATTAGCATAGACCTTCTATGGTCATTATGATACTGTATTAGTATAGACCTTCTATGGTCATTATAATACACCTGTATTAGTATAGACCTTCTATGGTCATTATGATACACCTGTATTAGTATAGACCTTCTATGGTCATTATAATACACCTGTATTAGTATAGACCTTCTATGGTCATTATAATACACCTGTATTAGCATAGACCTTCTATGGTCATTATAATACACCTGTATTAGTATAGACATTCTATAGTCATTATGATACTGTATTAGTATAGACCTTCTATGGTCATTATGATACACCTGTATTAGTATAGACCTTCTATGGTCATTATGATACACCTGTATTTGTATAGACATTCTATAGTCATTATGATACTGTATTAGTATAGACCTTCTATGGTCATTATGATACTGTATTAGTATAGACCTTCTATGGTCATTATGATACTGTATTAGTATAGACCTTCTATGGTCATTATGATACACCTGTATTAGTATAGACCTTCTATGGTCATTATGATACACCTGTATTAGTATAGACCTTCTATGGTCATTATGATACACCTGTATTAGTATAGACCTTCTATGGTCATTATGATACTGTATTAGTATAGACATTCTA
>CM060312.1:2261892-2276892 GCA_030674185.1 Monoplex corrugatus | reverse complement strand
GTCTGTATTGATTAACATTATGATGTTGTGTTGATTGTTGTGATTATAATGTCTGTATTGATTGACATTATGTTGTGTTTGGGATTGTTGTGATTATAATGTCTGTATTGATTGACATTATGTGTGTTGTGTTGTGTTGATTGTTGTGATTATAATGTCTGTATTGATTGACATTATGTTGTTGTGTTGTGTTGATTGTTGTGATTATAATGTCTGTATTGATTGACATTATGTTGTGTTTTGTGTTGTGTTGATTGTTGTGATTATAATGTCAGTATTGATTGACATATGTTGGTTGTGTTGTGTGTTGTTGTATTATAATGTCTGTATTGATTGACATCATGTGTTGTGTTGTGTTGATTGTTTGATTATAATGTCTGTATTGATTGACATTATGTTGTTGTTTGTGTTTGATTGTTGTGATATAATGTCTGTATTGATTGACATTATGATGGAGGGTTGTGTCGTTTACAGTAGTTCAAAGCGCTGCAGACTGTTACATCAAACACACACCACACACCACACACACACACACACATCACACACATCCACACACACAACACACACACACACCAACGCATACACACCCCCACCCACCTCACACACATCACATACACACACACACACTACACATTACACATTACATCACATCACACACTCACACACACACACTGACACACACACACACTACACACACACACATCACATATGGACCATTTTATCCACTGCATAGTATAAACCTTTGCTCTTGTCAACTGTTGAGCATCCTAGTGATGATAATATCCACTCTTGGCTTTCGATTTTTTTCCAGGTTCCTTTTCATTTTCACCTTGTCCTCTGTGCGACATGCTGTCATCCTTGTTGCGTTATCTTCGTGGTGTCATCCTTGTTGCTATTTGTGTGTCATCCTTGTTGCTATTCCGTGTGTCATCCTTGTTGCTTTCGTGTGTCATCTGCTATGTGTTTTGTTTGTGTGCATCCTTGTTGCTATTCGTGTGTCATCCTTGTTGCTGTTTGTGTGTCATCCTTGTTGCTATTTGTGTGTCATCCTTGTTGCTGTTCGTGTGTCATCCTTGTTGCTGTTGGTGTGTCATCCTTGTTGCTATTCGTATGTCATCCTTGTTGCTATTCGTGTGTCATCCTTGTTGCTGTTCGTGTGTCATCCTTGTTGCTATTCCTGTGTCATCCTTGTTGCTGTTTGTGTGTCATCCTTGTTGCTATTTGTGTGTCATCCTTGTTGCTATTTGTCTGTCATCCTTGTTGCTGTTCGTGTGTCATCCTTGTTGCTATTTGTGTGTCATCCTTGTTGCTGTTGGTGTGTCTTCCTTGTTACTGTTGGTGTGTCATCCTTGTTGCTGTTCGTGTGTCATCCTTGTTGCTATTTGTGTGTCATCCTTGTTGCTGTTTGTGTGTCATCCTTGTTGCTATTGGTGTTGTCATCCTTATTGCTATTTGTGTATCATCCTTGTTGCTGTTTGTTTGTCATCCTTGTTGCTATTTCTGTGTCATCCTTGTTGCTGTTCGTGTGTCATCCTTGTTGCTGTTGTGTGTCATCCTTGTTGCTATTCGTATGTCATCCTTGTTGCTATTCGTGTGTCATCCTTGTTGCTGTTGGTGTGTCATCCTTGTTGCTGTTCGTGTGTGATCCTTGTTGCTATTCGTGTGTCATCCTTGTTGCTATTCGTGTGTCATCCTTGTTGCTATTTGTGTGTCATCCTTGTTGCTATTCGTATGTCATCCTTGTTGCTATTCGTGTGTCTTCCTTGTTGCTGTTTGTGCGTCATCCTTGTTGCTATTGGTGTGTCATCCTTGTTGCTATTCCTGTGTCATCCTTGTTGCTATTTGTGTGTCATCCTTGTTGCTGTTCGTGTGTCATCCTTGTTGCTATTGGTGTGTCATCTTTGTTGCTATTTGTGTGTCATCCTTGTTGCTGTTTGTGCGTCATCCTTGTTGCTATTGGTGTGTCATCCTTGTTGCTATTCCTGTGTCATCCTTGTTGCTATTTGTGTGTCATCCTTGTTGCTGTTCGTGTGTCATCCTTGTTGCTATTGGTGTGTCATCCTTGTTGCTGTTCGTGTGTCATCCTTGTTGCTATTGGTGTGTCATCCTTGTTGCTGCTCGTGTGTCATCCTTGTTGCTATATGTGTGTCTTCCTTGTTGCTGTTCGTGTGTTTATCCTTGTTGCTGTTTGTGTGTGTCATCCTTGTTGCTATTGTCTGTCATCCTTGTTGCTGTTCGTGTGTCATCCTTGTTGCTATTTGTGTGTCATCCTTGTTGCTGTTGGTGTGTCTTCCTTGTTGCTTTGGTGTGTCATCCTTGTTGCTGTCGTACTGTCATCTGTTGCTATATGTGTGTCATCCTTGTGCTGTTGTGTGTCCATCCTTTTTGCTATTGGTCGTGTCATCCTTATTGCTATTTGTTGTCATCCTTGTTGCTGTTTGTCGTGATCATCCTTGTTGCTATTGTGGTGTCATCTTGTTGCTGTGTGTGTGTCATCCTTGTTGACTTTGTGTGTCATCCTTGTTGCTGTTTTGATTGTCATCCTTGTTGCTAATTGTGAGCATCCTTGTGCGTTGTGTGTCACCTTGTTGCATATTATTGGTCATCCTTGTTGCTATTGTTGTCATCCTGTGCTGTTTGTGTCATCCTTGTTGCTATTCGTATGTCATCCTTGTTGCTATTCGTGTGTCATCCTTGTTGCTGTTGATGATTGTCCATCCTTGTTGCTGTTCGTGTGTCATCCTTGTGCTATTCGTATGTCATCCTTGTTGCTATTCGTGTGTCATCCTTGTTGCTGTTGGTGTGTCATCCTTGTTGCTGTTCGTGTGTCATCCTTGTTGCTGTTCGTGTGTCATCCTTGTTGCTGTTCGTGTGTCATCCTTGTTGCTTTCGTGTGTCATCCTTGTTGCTATTCGTGTGTCATCCTTGTTGCTGTTTGTGTGTCATCCTTGTTGCTATTGTGTGTCATCCTTGTTGCTATTCGTGTGTCATCCTTGTTGCTGTTTCGTGTGTCATCCTTGTTGCTATTCTGTGTGTCATCCTTGTTGCTGTTCGTGTGTCATCCTTGTTGCTATTGTGTGTCATCCTTGTTGCTATTCGTGTGTCATCCTTGTTGCTATTCGTGTGTCATCCTGTTGCTTGTGTGTCATCCTTGTTCTTTGTGTGTCATCCTTGTTGCTTTCGTGTGTCATCCTTGTTGCTATTTGTGTGTCATCCTTGTTGCTTTGTGTGTCATCCTTGTTGCTGTTCTGTGCATAGTGTCATCCTTGTTGCTATTCGTGTGTCATCCTTGTTGCTATTCTGTGTCATCCTTGTTTCTTTTGTGTGTCATCCTTGTTGCTATCTGTGTGTCATCCTTGTTGCTATTCGTGTGTCATCCTTGTTTGTTATTTGTGTGTCATCCTTGTTGCTATTTGTGTGTCATCCTTGTTGCTATTCGTGTGTCATCCTTGTTGCTATTCATGTGTCATCCTTGTTGCTATTTGTGTGTCATCCTTGTTGCATTTGTGTGTCATCCTTGTTGCTATTCGGTGTGTCATCCTTGTTGCTATTCGTGTGTCATCCTTGTTGCTATTTGTGTGTCATCCTTGTTGCTTGTGTGTCATCCTTGTTGCTTTGTGTTCATCCTTGTTGCTATTCGTGTGTCATCCTTGTTGCTATTTGTGTGTCATCCTTGTTGCTATTCGTGTGTCATCCTTGTTGCTATTCGTGTTTTTGTCATCCTTGTTGCTATTCGTGTGTCATCCTTGTTGCTGTTTGGATCTTTGTTGCTTTCTTCCTTGTTGCTGTTGGTATGTTGTGTTTCATATTGTTGCTGTTTGTGTGTCATCCTTGTTGCTGTTCGTGTGTCATCCTTGTTGCTATTCGTGTGTCATCCTTGTTGCTATTCGTGTGTCATCCTTGTTGCTATTCGTGCGTCATCCTTGTTGTTGTTCGTGTGTCATCCTTGTTGCTGTTCGTGTGTCATCCTTGTTGCTATTCGTGTGTCATCCTTGTTGCTATTCGTGTGTCATCCTTGTTGCTATTCGTGTGTCATCCTTGTTGCTATTCGTGTGTTATTCTTGTTGCTATTGGTGTGTTATCCTTGTTGCTATTGGTGTGTTATCCTTGTTGCTATTCGTGTGTCATCCTTGTTGCAATTGGTGTGTTATCCTTGTTGCTGTTCGTGCGTCATCCTTGTTGCTATTGGTGTGTCATCCTTGTTGCTGTTGGTGTGTCATCCTTGTTGCTGTTCGTGTGTCATCCTTGTTACTATTGGTGTGTCATCCTTGTTGCTATTTGTGTGTCATCCTTGTTGCTATTGGTGTGTCATCCTTGTTGCTGTTTGTGTGTCATCCTTGTTGCCTGTTTGTGTGTCATCCTTGTTGCTATTCCTGTGTCATCCTTGTTGCTATTCGTGTGTTATCCTTGTTGCTATTCCTGTGTCATCCTTGTTGCTATTTGTGTGTCATCCTTTTTGCTGTTTGTGTGTCATCCTTGTTGCTATTTCTGTGTGGTCATCCTTGTTGCTATTGGTGTGTCATCCTTGTTGCTATTCATGTGTCATCCTTGTTGCTATTCGTGTGTCATCCTTGTTGCTATTTGTGTGTTATCCTTGTTGCTGTTTGTGTGTCATCCTTGTTGCTATTGGTGTGTCATCCTTGTTGCTATTTGTGTGTCATCCTTGTTGCTATTCGTGTTGCTATTCGTGTGTCATCCTTGTTGCTATTCGTGTTATCCTTGTTGCTGTTCGTGTGTTATCCTTGTTGCTATTCGTGTGTCATCCTTGTTGCTATTCGTGATGTAGGTCTGTGAACTTTCTCCAGTTGAAAATACGAGGAAAAAGTTATAAACACGAATCTCTGTTGTGTAGATGTTTCTGATCCTATCTGTAGATATTTTGAGTAACCAGAAAAACACGAAAATAGAATCATTACGCGTATCTAATACAACAAGACAAGACAGGCGCAAGTTTTCGGCCAAACCTGGCCTTTGTCAAGGGTAAAGGTAAGATCACAAATGAACAAACACCAAATACAAAAAAATTAGGAGAAAAAGACTAAAACTTCCATTCTGCTTCGTTCAGTGGGATAAGAGGACTGATGAATTTGGTATTTGTTTGTGATCTTACGTTTAAGCTGACAAAGCTAAAGGCCAGTTGGCCGAAAATTTGCGCCTGTCTTGTCTTGTTGTATTGAATACGCGTTCTGCTTCTATTTTCGTGTTTTTCTGGTTCCTGTTTGCTTGAACGCGGGCAGTCACACCTGTTTTTCTTATTTTGAATAGAGTTTGTAAAGAAAGTAGACACTTGCTTTGTTTGACAGGTACCGGCAGGGAATTTCATGCTGTGGGCCATAAACAGGATGAGTTCTTCCTGCAAGTAGTCAGTGAGACCCATAGTTCTATCAAGACAGAAGCTCCTTGAAGCTTGAATGCTATGAAGGTCTGGCTGACAAGAACACTTTGACATGTGATAATGTTGGCATGGTGTTCACTTTTAGACATTGATAGTAAAATGTGGCAACGTAATAATCAATTCGTGCATTGAATGGAAACCAGTGCAGTTTTCGCAATATTTTGCACTGCACCATTCACTGTCCTGCAGGACCAAATCTTGTTGCACTGTTTAGGATTGGTTGGACTTTGGATAGCGGGTCTCCAGGAAGCACAGCAAAGACAGCAGTGTCCAATGTGGATAGAGTGAAACAACACAACCATGGCTTGTTTGTGGCGTTGACAGAAAGGCAATGGTGGATAGTGATTATTCTGCACAGCTGGTGATGCAGATACTTAAAATGGGTCAGTTGACATCAATTCTATCGACAGGGATTCCTTGAAGAACACACACACACACACACACACACACACACACACACACACACACACACACACACACACACACACACACACACACACAACACACTACATACATACATACATACGATACATACATACATACAGTACATACACAACATACACACACTACACCACGACAACACACACACACACACACATACACACATACACACACATACACACACACACACACACATACATACATACATACGTACATACATACTACTACAATACATACATACAGTACATACACACACATACACACACACACACATACATACATACATACGTACATACATACATACATACAGTACATACACACACATACACACACACACGTACACACACACCACAGACAAACACACACACACACAACACAACACACATACACATACACACTACACATAACACACATACACACACACACACACACATTCCTTGTAGATGTTCCGGGTCGTGGCCATGTCTAAAGAACGCATGAGCATTTCTTTTCTGTTCTTTTATCCGTCCCTTGTACCATGGGGGACGTCAAGGGAAGAAAGTCTTGTGTCTGTAGCCAGCTGGACAGTGTGTCTGGGTGTGGTGCTGTAGGACGTCAAGGGAAGAAAGTCTTGTGTCTGTAGCCAGCTGTACAGTGTGTCTGGGTGTGGTGCTGTAGGACGTCAAGGGAAGAAAGTCTTGTGTCTGTAGCTAGCTGGACAGTGTGTCTGGGTGTGGTGCTGTAGGACGTCAAGGGAAGAAAGTCTTGTGTCTGTAGCCAGCTGTACAGTGTGTCTGGGTGTGGTGCTGTAGGACGTCAAGGGAAGAAAGTCTTGTGTCTGTAGCTAGCTGGACAGTGTGTCTGGGTGTGGTGCTGTAGGACGTCAAGGGAAGAAAGTCTTGTGTCTGTAGCTAGCTGGACAGTGTGTCTGGGTGTGGTGCTGTGGGACGTCAAGGGAAGAAAGTCTTGTGTCTGTAGCCAGCTGGACAGTGTGTCTGGGTGTGGTGCTGTAGGACGTCAAGGGAAGAAAACCTTGTGTCTTGCCAGCTGAACAGTGTGTCTGGGTGTGGTGCTGTGGGACGTCAGTTTCTTGATACCACTGATCCAGGTCTTTCTTGGCCTGCCTCTGGCCATGTATCCAGTCAGTCATATGGTGTATGCACGATGGACCGGCTGGCAGATGGGCATTCCTGTGAGATGTCCAAACCATTTGACCTCCTGCTGCCCGGTGTGATGGAGGATTGGTGTTGTCCCCATCATTCTGTGACTGTTGTATTCCTGATCCATGTCCGGTCTGGACTTGGTGACGGCTCTTTGTAAGCAGCGCGTTTCTACTTATGAGATGCGCTAATCCACTGGGTACTAGTCAAAAGTCACTGGGTTGATTGTGATTGTATGGACCCTGTGACATTGGGGCCCTGAAACCATGACCCTGTGACAGTGGGGCCCTGAAACCATGACTCTGTGACAGTGGGGCCCTGAAACCATGACCCTGTGACAGTGAGGCCCTGAAACCACGACCCTGTAACAGTGGGGCCCTGAAACCATGACCCTGTAACAGTGGGGCCTGAAATCATGACCCTGTAACAGTGGGGCCCTGAAACCATGACCCTGTGACAGTGGGGCCCTGAAACCATGACCCTGTAACAGTGGGGCCCTGAAACCATGACCTTGTAACAGTGGGGCCCTGAAACCATGACCCTGTAACAGTGGGGCCCTGAAACCATGACCCTGTAACAGTGGGGCCCTGAAACCATGACCTTGTAACAGTGGGACCCTGAAACCACGACCCTGTAACAGTGGGGCCCTGAAACCATGACCCTGTGTCATTGGGGCCCTGAAACCATGACCCTGTGACATTGGGGTCCTGAAACCATGACCCTGTGACATTGGGGCCCTGAAACCATGACCCTGTGACAGTGGGGTCCTGAAACCATGACCCTGTGACAGTGGGGTCCTGAAACCATGACCCTGTGACAGTGGGGTCCTGAAACCATGACCCTGTAACAGTGGGGCCCTGAAACCATGACCCTGTGACAGACAGTCCTTTCCTTTAACCGTGTCCCTGTGACAGTCCTTGAACCGTGTCCCTGTGACAGTCCTTGAACATGTCCCTGTGACAGTGAGTCCTTGAACCATGTCCCTGTGACAGACAGTCCTTGAACCATGTCCCTGTGATAGTGAGTCCTTGAACCATGTCCCAGTGACAGACAGTCCTTGAACCATGTCTCTGTGATAGTGAGTCCTTGAACCATGTCCCTGTGACAGTCCTTGAACCATGTCCCTGTGATAGTGAGTCCGTGAACCTTGTCCCTGTGATAGTGAGTCCTTGGACCATGTCCCTGTGACAGTCCTTGAACCATGTCCCTGTGACAGTCCTTGAACCATGTCCCTGTGATAGTGAGTCCTTGAACCATGTTCCTGTGACAGTCCTTGAACCATGTCCCTGTGATAGTGAGTCCTTGAACCATGTTCCTGTTGACAGTCCTTGAACCATGTCCTGTGATAGTGAGTCCTTGACATGTCCTTGAATCTGACATGTCCCTGTGATAGTGAGTCCTTGAACCATGTCCCTGTGAAGTGAGTCCTTTGCTGAACCATGTCCCTGTGATAGTGAGTCCTTGCTTGAACCATGTCCCTGTGATAGTGGTCCTTTGCTTGAACATGTCCCTGTGATAGTGAGTCCTTTGCTTGAACCATGTCCCTGTGATAGTGAGTCCTTTGCTTGAACATGTCCCTGTGATAGTGAGTCCTTTGCTTGAACTATGTCCCTGTGATAGTGAGTCCTTTGCTTGAACCATGTCCCTGTGATAGTGAGTCCTTTGCTTGAACTATGTCCCTGTGATAGTGAGTCCTTTGCTTGAACTATGTCCCTGTGATAGTGAGTCCTTTGCTGAACCATGTCCCTGTGATAGTGAGTCCTTTGCTTGAACTATGTCCCTGTGATAGTGAGTCCTTTGCTTGAACTATGTCCCTGTGATAGTGAGTCCTTTGCTTGAACCTATGTCCCTGTGATAGTGAGTCCTTTGCTTGAACCATGTCCCTGTGATAGTGAGTCCTTTGCTTGAACATGTCCCTGTGTAGTGGTCCTTTGCTTGAACCATGTCCCTGTGATAGTGAGTCCTTTGCTTGAACATGTCCCTGTGATAGTGAGTCCTTTGCTTGAACCATGTCCCTGTGATAGTGGTCCTTTGCTTGAACTATGTCCCTGTGATAGTGAGTCCTTTGCTTGAACTATGTCCCTGTGATAGTGAGGTCCTTTGCTTGAACCATGTCCCTGTGATAGTGAGTCCTTCTGAACCATGTCCCAGTGACAGTGAGTCCTTGAACCATGTCCCTGTGATAGTGAGTCCTTGAACCATGTCCCAGTGACAGAGTCCTTGAACCATGTCTCTGTGATAGTGAGTCCTTGAACCATGTCCCTGTAAGTGAGTCCTTGAACCATGTCCTGTGACAGTGATCCTTGAACCATGTCCCTGTGATAGTGAGTCCTGAACCTGTCCCTGTGGAAGTCCTTGACCATGTCCTGTGCGTCCTTGAACCATGTCCCTGTGATAGTAGTCCTTGACCATGTTCCTGTGACAGCCTTGAACCATGTTCCTGTGATAGTGAGTCCTTGAACCATGTTCCTGTGATAGTGAGCTCCATGTTGGCATTGAACCATGTCCCTGTGATAGTGAGTTCTTGAACCTTGTTCCTGTGACAGTCCTGAACATGTCCCTGTGATAGTGAGTCCTTGAACCATGTCCCTGTGACAGTGAGTCCTTTGCTTGAACCATGTCCCTGTGACAGTGAGTCCTTTGCTTGAACCATGTCCCTGTGATAGTGAGTCTTTGCTTGAACCATGTCCCTGTGATAGTGAGTCCTTTGCTTGAACCATGTCCCTGTGATAGTGAGTCCTTTGCTTGAACCATGTCCCTGTGATAGTGGGTCCTTTGCTTGAACTATGTCCCTGTGATAGTGAGTCCTTTGCTTGAACCATGTCCCTGTGACAGTGAGTCCTTTGCTTGAACTATGTCCCTGTGATAGTGAGTCCTTTGCTTGAACTATGTCCCTGTGATAGTGAGTCCTTGAACATGTCCCTGTGATAGTGAGTCCTTTGCTTGAACTATGTCCCTGTGATAGTGAGTCCTTTGCTTGAACTATGTCCCTGTGATAGTGGGTCCTTTGCCTGAACCATGTCCCTGTGATAGTGAGTCCTTTGCTTGAACCATGTCCCTGTGATAGTGAGTCCTTTGCTTGAACTATGTCCCTGTGATAGTGGGTCCTTTGCTTGAACCATGTCCCTGTGATAGTGAGTCCTTTGCTTGAACCATGTCCCTGTGATAGTGAGTCCTTGAACCATGTCCCTGTGACAGTGAGTCCTTGAACCATGTCTCTGTGATAGTGAGTCCTTGAACCATGTCCCTGTTATAGTGAGTCGTTGAACCATGTCCCTGTGACAGTCCTTGAACCATGTCCCTGTGATAGTGAGTCCGTGAACCGTGTCCCTGTGATAGTGAGTCCTTGGACCATGTTCCTGTGACAGCCCTTGAACCATGTCCCTGTGATAGTGAGTCCTTGAACCATGTTCCTGTGACAGTCCTTGAACCATGTCCCTGTGATAGTGAGTCCTTGAACCATGTTCCTGTGACAGTCCTTGAACCATGTCCCTGTGATAGTGAGTCCTTGAACCATGTCCCTGTGACAGTGAGTCCTTTGCTTGAACCATGTCCCTGTGACAGTGAGTCCTTTGCTTGAACCATGTCCCTGTGATAGTGAGTCCTTTGCTTGAACCATGTCCCCTGTGATAGTGAGTCCTTTGCTTGAACCATGTCCCTGTGATAGTGAGTCCTTTGCTTGAACCATGTCCCTGTGATAGTGAGTCCTTTGCTTGAACTATGTCCCTGTGATAGTGAGTCCTTTGCTTGAACTATGTCCCTGTGATAGTGAGTCCTTTGCTTGAACCATATCCTGTGATAGTGAGTCCTTTGCTTGAACTATGTCCCTGTGATAGTGAGTCCTTTGCTTGAACCATATCCCTGTGATAGTGAGTCCTTTGCTTGAACCATGTCCCTGTGATAGTGAGTCCTTTGCTTGAACCATGTCCCTGTGATAGTGAGTCCTTTGCTTGAACCATGTCCCTGTGATAGTGAGTCCTTTGCTTGAACTATGTCCCTGTGATAGTGAGTCCTTTGCTTGAACTATGTCCCTGTGATAGTGAGTCCTTTGCTTGAACTATGTCCCTGTGATAGTGAGTCCTTTGCTTGAACTATGTCCCTGTGATAGTGAGTCCTTTGCTTGAACTATGTCCCTGTGATAGTGAGTCCTTTCCTTGAACTATGTCCCTGTGATAGTGAGTCCTTTGCTTGAACTATGTCCCTGTGATAGTGAGTCCTTTGCTTGAACTATGTCCCTGTGATAGTGAGTCCTTTGCTTGAACTATGTCCCTGTGATAGTGAGTCCTTTGCTTGAACTATGTCCCTGTGATAGTGAGTCCTTTGCTTGAACTATGTCCCTGTGATAGTGAGTCCTTTGCTTGAACTATGTCCCTGTGATAGTGAGTCCTTTGCTTGAACTATGTCCCTGTGATAGTGGGTCCTTTGCTTGAACTATGTACCAATTTAACTGACCACATCTGATACACGGTCAAGGTCTCCAAACTTTCTTTACCATTTCTCTAACCCCCGGCCCCCCCCCCCTCCCCCTTCCTCATAAAATTCTCCCCCTCATTCATCCACACTCAATCACCATCTTGGCCAGTGCTCTTTATCTGACGTCCATCCTTCCCCTCTTCCACCCGACTCTCTCCCTCCCCCTCCCCCTCTCCCCTCCCTGCAGACAAAGCAGGAGTGATGTGGTGTGGACCATGGAGGAAGCCTTGGATGTGACGACACAGCCACTGACAACGGTCAGACTGCACCACCCCTGATCACATTTGTAAGCAAATGCTTTCCTTGTAACCATGGCAACACACCATGTCCTCATCCCACACCAGTGCTTATACAGCGACCTTTCACCCCTCACCATTTTCATTCCATTCTTGCCCACTAATGTTGTTCTCTTGGAGACCTGGGTGGCACAGAGGTTGACCACTCTGACCGCATGGGTTTGTGGGGATGCCGGTATCACGCCTCGTGGAATTGTGTGTGCACGCGCGGCCTGCAGCCTACCCAGCTGTGAAAGGGTACATGACTTTCTTCAAAATTAGGAGAAAAAAATTAAAGCAGCCAGAGAGAGAGAGAGAGAGAGAGAGAGAGAGAGAGAGAGAGAGGTGTTCTATCCTCATAACGCTACATCCTCACAATCCCGCTATCCCAGGGTTATAGAACAACCTCTTTTTTTTTGTTCTCATCGCATAGCTACCTCTGCAAACTTGTTCAATTTTCTCATTTTTCTGTAGCATTTCCATTTTTCCAAAACAATGAAAATGTCTCATTTTTCCAGCATTTAATAATAATAATAATAATGTTTATTTGTACAGCGCATATTCAATATAAAAACATGCTCACCAGCGCTTTACATTTCGCAAAAAAGGCAAAAGGTGATAAAAAATGTTCACAATTACATACACAATTAGATAACAACAAACATTAAAGCTATACAAGTAAGAAGACACATAAGAAACCACAGAATATTAAAATTTAAACACTGACTTATGTCATGAATAAAGATTAACAGACTTTTCTTATGAATAAAGAGGCATACTGTGTTTATATATTGCTGCGTGTGTGCGTGCGTACGTGTGTGTGTGTGTACGTGTGCGTGTGTGTGTGTGTACGTGTGTGTGTGCGTGTGTGTGCGTTGCTGTGCGCGCGTGTATATGTAAGAATGTGTGTGTGTGTGTGTGTGTGTGTGTGTGTGTGTGTGTGTGTGTGTGGTGTGTGTGTGTGTGTGCCTATGTTTGCATGCGTGTGTGTGTGTGTGTTTGTGCATGCAATAGTTGTACATAAAATTATAATCAATATTTTGAATGAAGCTAAAAAACACAGAAAAATTCTAATTCATATGCAGGAAAAACATTATAACTTCAGTATTACAGCATTAACACCTTGACAACCAAAATTACCTCACAAATTATAAACCATTCGCAATTCATATATCACAATTTACATACAAGCAAAGATTAAGAAATTTCTTAAAGTATTTCAGTCTCTTTCCCACTCAATTTCTCCCCTATCCCCTCCTCATCTGTACACATACAGTGATACACGCACATGCTCACTCATGCACACATACACACACACACACACACACAATATATACACACACACACGCATACACACACATGCACGCACACACACACCTTGCTCTATAGGCCCTTATACAAAATACTGTTATACAGGCAGGAGAAATTAGTCTGATGACAGACTTGCAAACTAAGGCTCTTCAGGTTAGATGAGTTTGAAAGAGGTGGGTTTTCATGTGCTGTTTGAAGGTTGAGAAACACCTAGTTTTTCTGAGAGACAGTGGTAGAGAGTTCCATACATTTGGGCCAAAGACAGAGAAAGATTTTTTACCAAAGGTGTCTAGAGAGAAGCGAGGAACAGTCAACAGTGAGGTGTCAGAAGAGCGGAGCGTTCGAGAAGGTTTGTAATCCTGCAGGAGGTTGGCAAGATAGGATGGCATGTTCTCATGATAAATACACTGAAAGCAGAGACAGGCAACTTTATATTGAATCCTAGCTTTATCGGAAGCCAATGAAGTGTTCTAAGCAGAGATTTTGCACTCTCAGCCTGGGCTTGCGGAGAACAAGGCGAGCCGCGTGGTTCTGTATGCGCTGAAGTTTATATAGTTGATTGTCATGGAGACCTGCGAATAGAGAGGTCATTTGGGTCTTTCCAAAGCAGTTCATCTTCCCATTCCCCACTGTCATTTCTACATTTCCAAAGCAGTTCAACTCTCCCAGTGTCTGTGTCATTTCTACGTTTTTCAAAGCAGTTAACCTTTTCAATTCTCCAGTGGCATTTATATTTTTCCAAAACAGCCCATCTTTCCCATTCCCCGGTAGCATTTCTACCTTTCCAAAGCAATTCAACTTTCCCATTTTTCTCTGTTATTTCTACCTTTCCAAAGCAGTTTAACTTTCCATTTTGTGTGTCATTTCTACACATGTGGTGCCACACGGTTTTCTTCTGTTCTATTGCAGTTTGACGGCGTCCTGCTTTTAAAGAACAAGATGTTTTACGTTGCCATGACTGCCATGAGGCACATGTATGTTTTGACTGTTTCCTGGCCACCACTGTCATGTATGTTTTGACTGTTTCCTGGCCACCACTGCCATGAGGCACATGTATGTTTTGACTGTTTCCTGGCCACCACTGTCATGTATATTTTGACTGTTTCCTGGCCACCACTGCCATGTATGTTTTCACTGTTTCCTGGCCACCACTGCCATGTATGTTTTGACTGTTTCCTGGCCACCACTGCCATGAGGCACATGTATGTTTTGACTGTTTCCTGGCCACCACTGTCATGTATGTTTTGACTGTTTCCTGGCCACCACTGCCATGTATGTTTTGACTGTTTCCTGGCCACCACTGCCATGTATGTTTTGACTGTTTCCTGGCCACCACTGCCATGAGGCACATGTATGTTTTGACTGTTTCCTGGCCACCACTGTCATGTATGTTTTGACTGTTTCCTGGCCACCACTGCCATGAGGCACATGTATGTTTTGATTGTTTCCTGGCCACCACTGTCATGTATGTTTTGACTGTTTCCTGGCCACCACTGCCATGAGGCACATGTATGTTTTGACTGTTTCCTGGCCACCACTGTCATGTATGTTTTGACTGTTTCCTGGCCACCACTGTCATGAGGGACATGTATGTTTTGACTGTTTCCTGGCCACCACTGTCATGAGGCACATGTATGTTTTGACTGTTTCCTGGCCACCACTGTCATGAGGCACATGTATGTTTTGACTGTTTCCTGGCCACCACTGTCATGAGGCACGTGTATGTTTTGACTGTTTCCTGGCCACCACTGTTATGAGGCACGTGTATGTTTTGACTGTTTCCTGGCCACCACTGTCATGAGGCACATGTATGTTTTGACTGTTTCCTGGCCACCACTGTCATGTATGTTTTGACTG
Organism: Monoplex corrugatus; assembly: GCA_030674185.1. NCBI lineage: Eukaryota > Metazoa > Mollusca > Gastropoda > Littorinimorpha > Ranellidae > Monoplex > Monoplex corrugatus. The sequence goes on along the minus strand of CM060312.1, from coordinate 2,262,001 downwards.
TTTCCTGGCCACCACTGTCATGAGGCACATGTATATTTTGACTGTTTCCTGGCCACCACTGTCATGTATGTTTTGACTGTTTCTTGGCCACCACTGTCACGAGGTACAT
>CM060312.1:2251892-2256892 GCA_030674185.1 Monoplex corrugatus | reverse complement strand
GTGTTTTTCTGGTTCCTGTTACAGGCTGACTCGTAAAAAACTGACAAAGTATTTACTTCAAAATTTTTAAGGATCAAGCGCTTTTATTTTAGTTCATGCTCTCCTTGTTTTCTGTGTCACTGTCTACGCCACTGTGATGACCACAGGCACTGTGGCAATATTTCACAATACTATGAGATAGAAGGTGATTTTCTTGTATCATTCACTTTTTTTTTTATTCATTTGCTTATTATTTATTTATTTATCTATTTATTTATTTATTTATTATTTATTTATATCATTTATTTGTTTGTCTGTTTGTTTATTGTTTATTTTTTATGTTTATTTAGTCATTTATTTATCTTAATTAAACTAAAAATGTAAGGAGAGTTTTCTTTGTTTCCAGATCCGTTCCTATACACAGTAGTCGCCATACTGCTCTTCCTGGCAAACTACTTCATTGTCACCAAACGGCACGATGTTGGATTACAGAACGCTAGGCACCAGCTTGCGCATACACGCTCAGCATTCCAGAGGCAAAGATCACCAAAGACATCCTTACGGTCGGTCTTCAGACAGACTGGTGGTTCTGGCTCCAGTATTACTTCTGAAATCACCCGTCCCGGAAACCCAGTGTATTTTGGCATCTCCCATAAGAAGAGAATGGAATCACTTCAAAAGAAAAGAGAGAAGATACCACAAAATTCTGCTATAAAAGTAAAAATGGAGGATAGTTTTGAGTTTGAAAATCATGCTACAAAAGCGAAACAGAGGACCAATTTTGAGCCAGACATTACTGATCAATTTATAAAATACAGGAGTACTTTTGCGCCAAAAATTATTGCCATGAAACCCAAACACAAAGGTAATTTGGAGTCAGAAAATCCCACCCTAAAAGGAAAATACAAAGGTAAACTTGAGTCAGAAAATCCTACTATAAAAGCAGAACACGAGGGAGATTTTAAGACAGTTTATGCTACAAGGAAAACAAAATATAAAGGTAATTTTGAGTCAGAAAATCCAACCTCTAGGGCCAACCTACACAACATCAGTTCGATACAGAATATTTTATCGTTGATTTATCCTGACAACCACTTTCTAACTGTTGGGTTCATTGGTCGTCTTGGAAACATTCTCTTTGAATTTGCATCTGCCTTTTGCATCGCAAAGCTGAACAACCTGACACTGATTGTGCGAGACGTTGAACATTTCCAGAATATTAGCTACCAAGGATTAAGACTCCATCCACGGTTATGGACTGAGCTGTCTAAACACCATGCCATTAGTCATGTGCTAGGCTCCTGCTGCAGATTTAAACCCAACCTGCTTACACTGAAACCAGACAGAAACCACGTTTTAATTGGCTATTTCCAGTCCTGGAAATATTTTGAACCTTGCAAGCCAGAAATGAGACGTGTAATTGTTTTCAAAGATGTTATCATCCACACCGCTAACAAAATAATTGCCGAGCTTAAAAAGAAACTGCTACACAGAACATTAGTTGGGGTCCACGTACGAATGGAAGACTATTTGAATCCTGAACCACAGAAAGCTGGGATGAAAGTGGCCCCTCCCGATTATTACCACAGAGCAATGGCGTATTTTCGATCCAAGTTTTATGACGTCAGTTTTGTGGTGATTACGTCAGACCCCGAATGGTTCAGAAACAGTGTCACAGCCGCGTCAGACGTGACGATATTGCCACGTTGTGACTCCCCAGCGGTAGATATGGAGGTGTTGTCACGTTTGGATCACATTATCGTCAGTGTGGGCACCTTTGGGTGGTGGGCTGCTTACAGAAATAACGGTATTGTCGTCGCCTACAAGGATTTCTACGTGCCTGCTTCCAGGTTTGCTCTGCAGCTTAGGAACAACGCCACAGACTATGTGTATCCTGGGTGGATTCTGATTTAAATCATATGTCGTGTCAGAATTGTTGTGTCAGTCGTTGACTGAGACTCTCTCTCTCTCTGTCCTCTCTGTTTGCTCTCTGTTTCTGTCTCTTGTCTCTGTCTCTCTCTCTCTGTCTCTCTCCTCTCTCTCTCTGTTTCTGTTCTGTCTGTCTCTGTTTCTCCTCTCTCTCTCTGTTGCTCTCTGTTTCTGTCTCTCTGTCTGTCTCTGTCTCTCTCTTCTTTCTTCACTTTGTCTCCCCCATTCTCTCTTTCATTGTCTGTCTCTCTTTGTTTCCCTCTCTGTCTTTCTTTCTTTCTCTCTCGTTTGGTAATTGGTAGTTTGAATGTTTAGTGTCTTTTTAAGCATTTAGTCTGAACAAGGTATGGGACTGTTTTTAAAATAAAGAAAAACGACCTTGAAAATAACATAATTCAGTTCCAGTAGTTAACTACATGACTAGTCACAGCATCTGTGTGTGTGTGTGTGTGTGGGGTGTGTGTGTGTGTGTGTGTGTGTGTGTTTGTTTAGATACCTTGTGCGTCTGTACAGTGTAAGGTAATCTGACAGTAAATGGTTCCAGAATTGACCGGACTTGAGTTAGTACCTAGCGCACTGAAACCTAAGTCTAAACTTAGTGATTATTGTAAAGAATCTTTTATTAAAAGATATATTGAAACAGCAGTATGTGTGTATGGGTGTATTTGTGTACTTGTGTGTGCGTGTCAATGAATTACATTATGCTCACATTAACGACATAATATATGATCATGAACACAAAAATCTGCAACGAATAAATTGGGATACTCTTTTCTAACTCATCTCCTATCAGACTGTAAACCAGTTGTTCTTTCACACATAACATCAACCAATACAGAATACTACACAGAAGAGCGGGACACTCTTTTCTGATCAACCTCCTCCTAGCCTGAAAGTCAATTTCCGTCCAGTTAGGTTCTGTCTGCACTATGTCACATATGTCCATCGTATAAGCCTGATCAGGAAGTATCTCTCTGTCGAAACAACTGCAAAACTCGTTCTCTCCTTCATAATGTCTCGCATTGACTATTGCAATTCACTCCTGTCCGGTCTTCCTGCCTCCACCATTCACACCCTACAGCGCATTCAAAACAATGCTGTACGCCTTGTACTCAAAAAGAAAAAAGCTGACCACATATCTCCTCTCCGGCACAACTTCACTGGCTCCCTGTATCAAAGTGCATACAGTATAAACTAGACACCATGTGCTACAAAAGCCTCAATAACGCAGCCCCCGATTACCTGTCAAGCCTGCTTGAGATCTATGTTCCCTCACGTACCCTCCGCTCTGCCTTTCCTAGACAGGCTGCCCTTCCAGGTTGACAAGCCCCATCTCACCTGGACTCTGAAGAAGTAGTGTTGGATTACATAGTTACAACAGTAAACACAGTGGCCTGACTTAACAGCATTCAGAAAAAATAGACACACTTTTCTGATCATCTCCTTCCAGTATGTAATTCCATCCCAATATACTCTCTTACAAAAACAATTAATAAACACTGAACAACTAAGTAACATAACTCTTGAGAGTCACGGAGTTATCTCCCATGTAGAATTTCTCAAACCCAACACAGTTTGCGCTACCCATTCAGCTAGCATAGACGCAGCCACAAAGCATAAAGTGGTAAGCTCAGAACATTTCTTTAACTCTTGAGAGTCACGGAGTTATCTCCCATGTAGAATTTCTCAAACCCAACACATTTTGCGCTACCCACTGAACACTTTGAAAAAAGTGAGATACTCTTTCCCAATCACTTCTTCTCAGACTGTAATTCAATCTACAAATGTTCTGTAATAGGTGATAGTAATCAGTAAAGAACACTGCTCAGGAAAAAAAGTAGGAAATTAACATCTAATCACCTCCTACCAGATTGTAATTTAATCAAAGCGTATTGGTTCGGACGTGACTATAATCAACCCAGAAGATTACACAGAAAATAGTGCGATACTCTTTCTTTATTGTCTCCTTCCTGTCTGTAATTCAAACCAGGTATCTTCTGTCACATGAATAGTGTTTAATACTGAACACTACATCGGAAAGTGGGACACTTGTTTTCTATTCATCTCCTTCCAGACAATTAATCCAACCAAGATTAACCAGAAAAAACACGGAAAAACAATCACAACCAGACAGGACAGGCGCAAATTTTCGGCCGACTGGCCTCTGTCAAGCATAAGATCACAAACAAACACCACACAATGTTATAGGTTTGACAGTTAAAATGTTTTGTAATTTTCATATGAGAGAATTCATCTCACTTCCGCTCTGATATCACATTTACTCAAAAACACATTATGATGTCATTTTAGTCAGATTATTCCTTTTCTCACGCTGGATGGAGCAGCAGAGAAGTTTCAGTCTTTTTCTACGTATTTGGTCTTTGTTTGCTTGTAATCTTACGCTTGACAAAGGCCAGTTGGCCGAAAATCTGCGTCTGTCTTGTCTGGTTGTATTAAATACGCGTTCTTATTTTTTTTTTCGTGTTTTTCACACAATGACTCAGTCACGAGCCAGAAGCTACGTACAGAATAATTACTCTTTTTCTGACACTGACGGAACTGTTTCCCTGGGATTCTGGGAGGGTCTTTATCGTCACATTCTGAGATAAGTGCGTTGCACAAAACGGGAGAGTACTGTTGCAGAGAGGTGTAGAGGGCAGAGGGCGAGATAACGCGTAGGGAGCGAAATGCAACAGGTTACCTGTCTGTATACAAGATACAAGAAGATACAAGAATTTTATTTAGCCCAAATCATCACAATGGGAAATTGTTTTGGCATTCGCATTAAAATACATATAGGCACAAGAACGCATAAACACATGTACACACATACTCTTACTCTCTCTCACTCTCTCTTTCACTCCTCTCTCACCCTCTCCTCCCCTCATCTCTCTCCCCCTCCCTCTTTGTCGAAACAATATCAAAGATAATGACTAAATCTAAATATGTCCTTCAACATACCTTTGTGTTGTGTTTTGTGTCCTGGTTCTTAGTTTGTGTGGGTATTTGCCTTTGTCTCTGGTTTTGTTCTTTAATTTAACGTCTTTTCACTAAGAATGATATATTAGACGGGGAAAAAAACTAAGTATATG